>JARFJB010002159.1:297500-320000 GCA_036346205.1 Vesta saturnalis | reverse complement strand
GTAATCAAAAAAGTACGTAGGCCGTTGGGATCAAAGGTGTGTGTAATCATTTAGCCACTCACAACCACTAACATAACAAATGTATCTATACAAGAGACAATTGGTTTTTCAATAAAAATGACAACTCATGAACATGTAATAAAGCGTAATGTTTACAATTATTGCACATAAGTTAAATACAGTGTTGAACTAATATAAATGCAGGTAAGTAAAATGCCCGTTAGAAATGTTTAAATAAAGTTTCAATAATATTATAGGTGCAGATCAGGTTCAAAATAATGTGAATGTAGTAGGGAATCTACAATATTGTCACAGTTTTAAATGGTAACGGTCTGATGTTATTTATTAACTAACGCAGGCTTAACGACGGATGGAATAAACGCAAACTTTCACCAAGCTCAGTAAAAGCTACAAAAGATGGTGTTAAAAGCAGTAGGTGTACTATTAATCGAAAGTCTACTAGATAACCATGTAGAATAAAATAATGTCATACAGCAAGTAATGCAGAAGATAGTATCTAAACGAGTAAGGAAGAGAAAATTTAACAAAAAAATTTCCCGCACTAAGCTTGAAGAAAAAAGAATGTGTATGGAAATTGTTAGTTCAAATCAGTGCCTTAAATTTATACCACGGCTTAATCTGGGGTTTTGTTTAATTGATGAGATGAAACAAAAAATTATTTGAGGCAATAATTTTATTCAAACGACGGAATGATTTTTATTCGTGGAAAAATTTATCGGAAAAAAATTACTTGTGCCACTAGATGGTGTTTGTGTAGTTATTTAATACCAATTTCTCATGTAAAATTTGAATAAATAGCGTAAATAAGCAATTTTAATGTGCGCAGTTTTTGTGTACCTAGACATACATTAGAACGAAACGAGCGTAAAATAATATGAACAAAGTTACGCATCTCACATACTGTATAGTCTAATGCATGGTGTACAGTACAGTGTAGTGCATAGTGTAGTGTAGTATAGGAAGACGAAGATATCTCTGTCGTTTACAATAATTAATAATTTGTATACAATAAGTTTCCATGTTGGCTGCACTTGAAAATGATTTTAATATAGCTTTATGAATTACAATAGTGGACTATTGATTTTATTTCGTTAGTTTTCTGTGTTTGTAACAATCTTTCTTTCAGCTGTTCTTTTCCCCTTTTGGGATGTTGTGGGACTTTTCACAAAATTTAACTAATTTTTTAATTGTAACTAGACAATTGTCTTCGCCGGATTAATTTTCTCATATAACTGACAGTTCTCAATCCTATTTTCTGCTGACACTTTACATGTTATCGTCCATTTAATCCTCACATATAATTCTGTCGACCCTATTATTTATTAGTTAAATAATAAATTAGTTATTGCAACGTTTAACCTTTCCAAATAATACAAGAGGAGTGTAAACATCACTCACTCACTTTTTCACTAGTGTAAAACAACCACCTAATATAATTTTTTGTCTAAAAAATAATAATTTTTTTCTTCTTTTGAAGGGGCGTATCTTTCTATTCGTAGTGGGTTCATAAGAAGAAAAAAATTATAAGCAATCATTTGAAACACGACATTTTTATCTATGGGATCAGAATCTTTTTTTTATAATCTCGAGAGTGGGAGGATGCATTGTGTATCAGTATGATAAATACGAATATATGGGTAAACATTGTTTTATAATAAAATTGCAACACTGTTATTAAAAGCAATAAAAATGATAGGGATGAAGTGAAATTTTCTATATAATTATAAATTAACATGAAGAAAACGAGGTGTTTTTGGATTGTAATCTAAAATTGAATTTGTTGTACGAGATTTAAAAACAATAAACAGGGCTTACATCATCTCTGATTATAACTTGTAAGTTTACATAATGAACTTTTAAGAATGTATTGATAGCCTATATAATAATACGGTTGGTGTTCATGTAAACTATAATTAAGTAATAAATTTTAAAGGAATCAAACAGTCAACTTTCGCCAAAGATGCAGATTTGTGGTAAATTCCTAAGCAAGAACTAGACATTTTCCCACCAGGGGTCAGAAGTAGTATATGGAAATTGTACTTTAACGGCATGACAAACGTATTGTGTGCCTTATTGTCATTCAGAAGAATACAATCACAAAGGCAACACGAATTGAATTCAAAGGAATCTCCATCCTCACTACTACCTATAAAGTGCAATGCCTTTCTCGCCATACTTATGCGTATCGCATTTATTGGCCAAAATAGTCCAAGTTCATTAAAATCATACAATAAATTCTAGAATAATGAATATTACATTAAATTACAATATTGTAAACGGGTTGAATATTTTAGTTAACAAAACATGTCCACCTTTTTACTACTTCAGGAAATGAGATAGAACAACATGTAAATAAAGCAATAAAAGACAAAACGCATCACGCATAAACATTTTTATCATACCACAGAAATCTCACTCAGGTAAAGAAAACGCTTATAAAATTTTGATCGCTCCAGACCTATATTTTACTTTTATATTTGGTTATTGTTTCTTTATTGCCCTATACAATTCACTAAATTATTTACAATTACAGAAATAAAAATCATAAACGACAACACTTACTTTTTAGTTGAATAGTTAATCAATTTTCTCATAAAGGGAATTTATGAAAATAAATTTGATTGTAAAACATATCTCTGAAATATATAATATATATATATATATATATATATATATATATATATATATATATATATATATATATATATATATATATATACTATATACACAAGTGTGGTGCGAAAATTGATTAAAAGTAATGGCGGATACAGTTATGTTAAAAATCTGAAATTACGAAGCTGTAGGTTTTGGATGACGCTGAGTTCAAATATAATATTGTCCTGCATGTGGCACTTCCGGTTATACCGGAAGTAGACGTCAACTTTGTTATTTTAAATGGAACCTAATATTTTTTATTTTATTTTCAAATTCTACATGATATTCTAGATAAAATTTGTGCACAATGTCCTATACATAAAATGAAGTATTTTCGAGATATTTCGATTTTTTTTTAAATTTTGAAAAAATCCTAGTCCACATTGAATAACGACATCTCCATTAATAACGAAGCTAGTGACGTGAAATTGTAACCAATAAACAACAAGCGCTTGCCCGTTAACTCCATATATCCATCTCATTGATATTTCATACACACATAATTATTTCAACATTAGTAAAGGGTAGGCCATGATTTCCATTATTTAAGGTGTAATTTTGTTATTAATTCTGAAAAGTAACCAATAGCCTGAAAGGATTATTAATTGTGGATATCATTAAAAACGTTGACTAGGCATTTTGTATTAATTTATTAGATAACTTACAAACAAAAATAACTAAATGTAATATTAAACAAATAAAGTTTTATAATAAGTGTTCAAAATTAGCACCATCTGCTTGTAAACATTTATGAATCCTTTTCATTAAGTTATGTCTTGTAATTCTGGAAATATGGTCGGGTGTTAGAGAATTAAAGGCAAGAAAGACTCTCTGGATCATACCTTCCTTTGTCGTAACAGGTTTGGAAAATACCTGATTTTCAATGTAACCCCAAATACCAAAATCTAGGGGAGCCAAATCAGGAGAGCGAGCTGGCCAACGAAACGGACCCTGATTGGCAATCCATCTATTATCAAATATGTCGTAAAGATGCTGAGCAACAGGCCCAAAGTTATGAGGAGGTGCTCCATCTTGCTGATACCAAGCTGAAGCTGAAGTATGTAACGCCGGTCGTATGGCTTCTTCTAAAATGTGGCAATATCTTGTACCATTTAAATTTTCATCATAAAATTTTTAAAATTCTAAAATTTTATCGCCTTTTATTGCACAAAAAAACATTAAAACTCCAACTATCTTGGAAATAACGTTCTCTACTAACATGTGGATTTTCATTAGACCAAAAATGGGAATTATGTCGATTAAATAATCCATTTTTGCTAAACTTTGCTTCATCACACCATATAACTTTTTTTATGAAGTTTTCATCCTCTTGGGTCTTCATTAAAAACAATTCACAGAATTCTACCCTTCGAGGAAGATCAACTAATTGTAAGTGTTGCACCAAATGAAAATGGTTTCCATTTGTGTTTTTTTTAAATGCGATGAATTGTTCTCGTCGACAAAGTAAGATCTCTCTCACAATTTCTAATGGATGCATTTGGAGAGGCCGTAAAATAACCCAAAACATTAATTTCGTTTATGTCACTGTCCACTAGCGGTTTATTTTTATTAATTTTTGTCTTAAATTGACCAAACTGAAGGCAGTTTTTAAGCAATCTTCTTACAATATCATCAGTTGCATTTGGTCGATTTGGATATCTTTCTGCAAAAACACGGCAAGTCCGTTCAATAATTCTATTACACTCGGCGTAAATAATAATAAGATTTAAAAAATCATCATTGGTAAATCCTACATTTGCCATTATTTACTATGAAATACAAACTGGTAAAGAAAACTGTCAAAACAACATAAACAATTAACGTTCTAACTATCAAATCTTTGACAGCCTTTACTAATGCTGAAATAATTAAGTGTTGTTATGTTTTAACTAAGATAATGAAATATCTCAAAAGTGGTTGGATTTAGGTATAGGGATACTGATACCAAACGAATTGGCTTAAAAAAATACAGCGGAAAATGTAATAAAATACAGAGTGTTCTATTTAAACTAAGCAACTTATAAATGATTTAAATTGTGCACGTTGGCGGCTAAGTTTAAAACACCCTGTATGAAATATCAATGAGATGGATATATGGAGTTAACGGGCAAGCGCTTGTTGTTTATTGGTTACAATTTCACGTCACTAGCTTCGTTATTAATGGAGATATCGTTATTCAATGTGGACTAGGATTTTTTCAAAATTTAAAAAAAAATCGAAACATCTCGAAAATATTTCATTTTTGGTATAGGACATTGTGCACAAATTTTATCTAGAATTTCATGCAGAATTCGAAAATAAAATAAAAATATTAGGTTCCATTTAAAATAACAAAGTTTACGTCTACTTCCGCTATAACCGGAAGTGCTACATTCAGCACAATATTATATTTGAACTCAGCATCATCCAAAACATACAGCTTCATAATTTCAGATTTTTAACATAACTGTATCCGCCATTACTTTTAATCAAAACTCTTCGCACCACACCCTACATATATATATATATATATACATACAACGTGTCCCAGATAACATTTCCAGCATGGGGATCTCGCTTATTATAAAGATACAGATTTGGTTAAATTAGATGAATTACTCTAAGGATTAGTGAAATTATAGGACACTCTCAATTTCCAAATTTCCATGTATTTTAAGACTTATGGCAAGAAAAGAAAATGTCAAATTTCTTTTCTTGTAATATCTTTGTTATATTAGACATATAAATTTTATTTGCACTTTCTTAAGATATTTTTATGCAGAACTTTAAATATCAATTGATTTTGTTTTGCACTTTCTATTTTTAGTTTCAACCCTAAATTAAATTTTTCTTATGGAACGACAAGTCGGCTTTGAAATAATTGATCGTGTTTTTATCCTCTTTACAATGATATAGCACATGTACTATCTATTTTTAAAACAACAAAGAAAATTAAAAAATGTATTTTATTAAAGACTCTAACAATAAGTAGGTCGTGAAACATGAAAAACGACAAATAATAGATAACAACAAGAGTTAAGCAGGTAATAGTATTGGAGATAATTATCAATTATAAAAAATGTTCAAACAATTGACCATTCCGTACTAAACATAATTGTGCCCTGCGTAGTGTCGACGTAATTGCTCTGCGTAGTTTTGGCGTTTAATGCTACCAAATGCTGCAAGAACAGCTTCACGAAGATCTTCGGCATTCTCAAATGTTTGCACGTACACTCGATTTTTACGTAGAAAGGAAAAAATCCAAGGGCGTTAAGTCTCGAGATCTGGGTGGCCATAAAATCGGTCCTCGATTACCAATCCATGAATTTGAAACCGATTATTAAGATATTCGGTGATGATGTTTGAATTGTGGGTGGCGCCATCTTGTTGGAAGCAGATATTAATATTCTCAATCAGTGGTAAATCATCAAGTTTATTTTCTAAATCAGTTTGTAGTAAATTCAAATACCTTTCACTATTTAATGTTTCGTTAAAAAATATGGGCCCAAGAAGTTTAGCGCCTAAAATGCCACACCAGACGTTAAAACCAAATCTCACTTGATGCCGACTTTCCTTAACAACGTGAGGATTTTCACGGTCCCAAAAGTGAACATTGTGTCGATTGAAAAGGCCATTATTTGTAAATCTGCTGTCGTCAGACCACAAAATCGTAGCTGGAAAATTATCGTTATTCTCACATTGATTAACATACCATTGGCAAAATTGTAATCTTCTCCCCTGATCTCCATCTCTAAGTCCCTGCAGAATGGTGTACTTATACGGATGATACCTGTGACGTTTTAAAATTCTTTGTGATGTAGTTCTCGAAATACTAGTGTTATGTTCATTTTCTCTAACAGATGTTGAACGATTTTCAATAACTGATTGTAATCTGCATTTTCATTCCGTAATTTCGGATTACTAGTAGGTTTTGAAAATGAACCATATTCTTTTAAATTAATTACCAAATTTCTGTACGTACGAGCACTGGGCTGCCTTCTTTCAGGATACAGCCTCAAGTACATCCGTTCAACTTCTAAACTGTTTTTATGAGACAAGATGTAACAACTCAACACATCAAACTTTTCAGTGTTAGTAAATAAAGCCATGTTTGACACAAAAATATTCTGGAACGAATAATTTTTAAGTGACATTAAATTCGATTGTGTTTTTATGTTTCACGGCCTGCTTATTGTTAGAGTCTTTAATAAAATACATTTTTAAATTTTCTTTGTTGTTTTAAAATAGATAGTACATGTGCTATATCATTGTAAAGAGGATAAAAACACGATCAATTATTTCAAAGCCGACTTGTCGTTCCATAAGAAAAATTTAATTTAGGGGTTGAAACTAAAAAATAGAAAGTGCAAAAAAATCCAAATTGATATTTAAATTCTGCATAAAAATATCTTACGAAAGTGCAAAATATAACAAAAGATATTACAAGAAAAGAAATTTGACATTTTTCTTTTTCTTGCCATAAGTCTTAAAATACATGGAAATTGGAGTGTCCTATAATTTCACTAATCCTTAGGTGAAATTCATCTAATTTAACCAAATCTGTATCTTTTATAATAAGCGAGATCCCCATGCTGGAAATGTTATCTGGGACACGTATACACATACATACATTTTGCAGGTTTAATGCCACTCGTTTTCAAGTAAATTTATTTTATTACATATGTTCAACACAAAAATATAATTGAAAAATAAAACGGCAGTACGCGTCGGAAAGAAGGAAAATGCAATCTCTCCTCAAGGGGGAGGGGGGACTTCCAACCTTCTTCAGCCAGTCATAGATTCCCAACATAGATTAAGTGCGGTCGGTCAGGAAAGGATCGGAAGGAATGGAGTTGGGGGTTTGAGATGTGTGCTTATACGCAGTGATCATGCCGCTATATTAGTATAGGAATTGTACCGAAAAATAAGCCCAAACCGAATTTGAAGTCAGTGCACTTCCGTTAGAAACCTACGACACCTCATCGTGCGCGTGAGCTGCCTTCATCCTGGCGGCTTTGGACAAGAGTATGGGGAGCCGCCGAAAATTACGGAAGCAGTGTTATCTTTTCCTAAAACTGACAAAACCTAACCCGAAGCCAAACCAAAAAATTCAAGTCTGTTCTTTTCAACTAATTATAAAAGAAAAACGAACAAGTAAATGAATATAGCCCTTATGTGATCTAAAATTGTAGATTAGATGTGTCCAAATGGAGCGTTGTGTTCTCCCGAAGTGTGCGGGTCTTACAGAAGGAAAGTGTGCCATAGTGACAGAGAGTTAGTTATTGAAGAAAGACGAAGTATTGGCGCTTTTGGAAGACTGCGAATCAGTGACTGTGCATGTGTCCTGCAGAAAGCGGTACACCAAAAACCAGGACAGACTACTAAATAAGGTGAGTAATAACATAAACATAGTGTGGTAGGGCATATTGTTGTCTGGTTAAAGGGACGTTCTAACATCAAATGTCATTCTTTGTATTGTGTGCATTTAATTGCAGGAGAAGGAAAACATAACACCTTTGAAGCGACAATGCACCTCTCTATGAAAAAGTATCCAATGTTTGTATTGTGGTGGATCACTAGAAAACAGCCCTTCGGAAACAAAACTCCTCTCAAACAATGGAAACGGATTTGCACAGTTCAGAAACTAACAGCAGAAAGTATTGTTTCCAAGGCAGTTGCTGTGGGTGGAGAGTGCGGTAATGCTGTAAATCTTAGAGCTCCTGGAGAACTGGTACAACGTGGGCAGTTGCACTACCACTTAGATTGCTACAGAAATCACAGGCCTGATTTCCCGTGTCCTAGTCAGCCTGTCGACACGGCAAAGCAGTCCGCTTTTGAGAAACTTTGTGATGAAGTTGAAGCAGATTCTCACTGCCAATTTTCTGTGTCACCTAATCAAGTTGACAGAAGAAAAATCCTGCTATACTGCTCAGTACCTGAAACAGCAATTAGAGTTGAAGTATGAAGACCGGGCCATATTCACAGGTTTCGGAGGGAAGACCAGCGTCTGCTGCTACCGTGGAACAGCCGAGAAGTTTGTTTATGATGCATGCAGTAGTAAGGATTATTACAGAAGATACAAGAAAATGTGTATTTGATATCCTAAACTACATGCTAGATGGAGATCTTGACGAGAGAAGCACCTTGTCCCTGAGTCCTTGCGAATTCTTCTCGAAGGGGTAATTAAATATGAAACTCGGAAGACACTCGCCCAAGCAATAATGCAAGCCTACCGCCCACGATCCTACATTTCTCCCATTTTGCTACATGTTTTTATGCCGAGTCAGAGCACATGCACGTCAAAAAATGGACACACTTGAGAAAGAAATAGATGTAACAGAATTGGAAATGTTATTTTATTATTTTTAGGCGAGGCTATTTTCTATGAGACACGTGTGTATGGACTTGACCATAGAGTAAAAGCTGATGCGCAATTTCACGACAAGCGGGCTTAATCGTTCACCGAGAACAGCGTCGCACAATTTTGTCGCTGTTCTTCCTCTGTATGTACCGCTGTGTGAGAGACTGGAGAGATTCTGCCATGTCCGGCCATATCATTTTCATCTAGGAAATACATTGTATGTTGAAGATTACGTTTTGCTACATGGTTGATTAATGAAAGTCGAGCGAACAATCAATTCTCGAAAACCATTCTTTTTACCGATGAAGCAAAATTTACAAACAACCGCATCTTCAATAGAAAAAATCATATCCAATCGTCCCAAGAAAATCCTCATATTAGTGTTGAGAGGAGAGATCAATTATGCTTTTTCAGTAAACGTTTGGTGCGGTATTATTGGTATCAAAATCCTTGGGCCGTTTTTTTATGAATACAATTTAAATTCCGAAAGACATCTAACTTTTTTAAGAAACGAATTTAAAGAAATTTTGAACGACCTTCCGTTGAACGTAATACAAAATTTGAATTATTTTCAACACGACGGGGCACCAGCACACAATGGATTACTTGTGTGTAACTATTTACAGAAACGTTTTAATAATTGGATAGGAAATCGCGGTCTAATAGCTTGGCCGCTGCGATCTCCAGACTTAACCCCCCTGGACTTTTCCTTGTGGGGTGCAATTAAAGACAAAGTGTACCGAGTAAAACCTGGTAATCTAGACGATTTAAAAAATAAAATTCGTGTTGCTATGCAACAAATTAGAACCCAAAGTTTATTAAAACTTCAAAACGAAATTTTAAAACGATGTCAAATGTGTGTTAAAAATAATGGAGGGCATTTTCAAGCACTTCTATGATTGTGTTATCTGTTTATATTTTTTACTGTTACTCTTCGTTGTACGTTAAATTTATTAACAATTTTTTTATTATTTCTTGTTGTTTCCACAAATTTAGTAGTAGAATATGAGCTTATTTTGTTATTTAAATGTTCACGGCACACTTTAATTTGTTTAATAAATATTATAATTACCTTTTTTTTTAAAATTGTGAGTTAACTAATAATAGTAAACATACAAAGCTATACATTTTTGAAATCAGAAAAAAATAAGCCATCGAATGAGTCCTTAGCCACCTATAATCGCCATTTAAAAAAATGTATGTTTGGGTTGTAGCTCGAGAAAGTTACTAAAAAAATTTTTTATTCACATTTTTCCATTTTGCGTAAAAGCTATCAAAAGTCTCTCTTATAACTTTTCGTATTTTGAATATTAAAAAAATATAGCCGATTGAAAATTTGGACGATTTTTAGTTATTTTCAGACATCTTAGAAAGTTGGCAACAATGTTGAATTTTCTTGTCGGTATTTGAATTATCATGTAATTCTGCCCAACTTTGCTAATTTAACCGACTCTGTATCTCTCATAATAACAAAGATAGCCATAGAACGTGGGTAGATTCTAGACCCAAAATCCATGCTTAAATTTGGGAAAAAAATTGTCGAAATAATTTAATATAACTCTAAACCAAAATCCCAAAGAAACACTTACTTACATCATGCAATCATTATTGCGTCCGTACGTAATTCCTTAATTTGGCGTCACCTAGAACAAGACGTATTCTCTGATATTTTATTGAAGTATATAGGTCAGCATTTTTTTCTAAGTTCTATGGTCTATTCCATATGTTACTAGCTTTTTTTTTACTATATACATAATTTTTGTACGTTTGACAATCATTCTGGAACCCGTACATTAAAGTACTGCACTAAAAATCATTACGGCCTCTTGCTGCGTTGCATGCCCTCTTAATGTAACCAAGCAATCATTTTGGCATCTCGGATTAGAATATACATAATGTTGTTGTTGCAAACATTTAGGCGTCAATATATTTTATAATAATAGTTTGTGAGCAACCAGTTTGACGTCTGCTTTCATATTATCCAAAAATTGAATGAATGTTTTCACAACTAAACTACACGATCATTTTGGCGTCTACATATTGCAATTAATAGTTTATGTGCAATCAGTTTTAGGTCTGCTTTCATCTAATTCGAAAATATATGTTCTATCACCAATGAATTAGCGATCATTTTGACGTCTTAGTTAAAGATATACATATTGTTATTATTACAGCATATGAGCGTCAAGGTCTATTCATATATGTTTAAATAAAATCAATACAATACTTATGTTATTTAAATAGCTCCCAATGTAGAAGAGATACATTTATCAAGTAAGGGTAAAGTACAGGAAAGCAGTGAATAATGGGTGCGTACTAAATTTTGAGTTTGGTACAATCAGCCTATTTCAACCACTTTAATTATCAGACAAACAATTTGATGAATTTATTTTCCACTTTTTAGTTATTTAAAATTATAATATCTTCATCACCATTCAACCCAAAGAAAGTCCCTGGTTCGAACCTGTTTTAGGCATGGATGTTTGTTAAGGTGTCGCTAAAAAGATCGCCGACAATTGGTTACGCGAAAAATTGTCGCGCACATTTGAGCGCGCTCAAAATATCGCCAGCGAAAAGCGCCGACGAAAAAGATCGCGGACAAATGGTGGCACTAAAAATTTAAATTTTGTTAACAATTATCTAAATACCAGACTGGAACACTGCGACGCGGCGTTGATTTCACTCAGTACACTCTAAATTTGAAGGTGAGTGTATAGATCGTTTGGATCGACGACACCAGAGACGACAACCGCAGTTTTCAAGAAATCTTTGAATTGTTTTGAATTCATAGAGAAAGTCATACCATATACAAATTATTCTGCAGAAGGATGGCACAATAGTGTTTCCTCTATATTAAATGCAGCACATCTAAATTTGTAGAAATGTATCAATTCGTTAAAGAAAGAGAAAGTTTACATTGTTTGAAAATTGAACACTACATAGCTGAAACGAACAGCCACTCAAAAAATTTGTAAAGATACGGCGCAACGACGAAAACTATTTGTCAATAATATGCCAATCATCCACATTAGGAGTATTTAAGGGCGGTTGCTCATAACTTCGAGTACAAATATAAAAAGCAGAAAAGCAAGAACCAACAAAAATAAAAAATCATAAAATATGAAAACATAAAAAAAACTTTAAACATGGCGTTATTAACTGCCAGTCCTAACCTGGATAAAATGTGGAGGAATGTTTAATAGTTATATTTTTCTACGCGACATTTTCTCACGCGATCATTTGTCCGCGGCTTTTGATGTGCGTTCAAATGTGCGCGACATTTTTGCGACCAATTGTTCGCGACCTTTTTGCGTACATTCGTTTTTTAAGTATAGTGAATTAGATGTAAGCAGCCTTGCATAAAACCGCCTTTTGAAAGTCAATAAAATTTTCAACAGGTGATACAGGTTCAGTGGAAGCATTGTGTGTCGCCCTATTAGAACTAGTAGTGCTGTTTATGGACATGGATGGTGTCGTACTCATTATACCTCTCTGAGTATAACACAAAGTACTCAACTTTAGTTCTAAAAGTACAAATACGCCAGCAACATGGACGTCCTGATAAACGATAAACAGACATGCATGCTTGCACATGTATGACGCATAAGCACAGACGCGCATGCGCAGACACGAGTTAATAATAAAACTGGTTTCTAAATGCTAAACGGTACTAATTTAGCTTGGTCGCACTAAAAAAATAATTTTGATAATAAATAGTTTCATCGTAACAAGTTACTACGTAATTCAAAATTAAGACACTTGTTTCTTAATCTACATTCTGTAGTTCGTTAGAGGTTTACTAAGCAAAATCAAGGATGAATATACTTCAGGTAAAACTTTCGGTTAAACTATCTACCTCTAAGAATTGAAACAAATACTAATTCAAAATTAAATCTATGAAGTGTCGATTAAAACTATGAATTTGGTGTACAAAGTTATTTAATTAATTTTAAACGGATTTTTTGTATTTGTAACACACAAATATAAAGAATCAAATGCGATTTAAAAGTCACCCTTTTAAAATAAGGTAATAATATCATCTCAACTGTTAATAATAAGTAAATTTTACATTGGATTATATCATCTGGTAACGTTCTAATCAACTGGTGAAGCAGAATTACTAATACAAACAACCGTCGTAGTTATCTACCTATGACAAAACTGTAAAACATATTAACCAATTTGCATTTTTAATTTTTACATTTATCTGTAAATTTTTATTATTTTCTGTGTGTACATAGAATGGTGTATTTGAGGTGCATGAGGTAGCTAATCTTGCTTAGAATAAACAGTATGTATATATGTTAATATATGACTTCAGAATGATTTACAAAATAATGCATGTGTGAGTTCATAATGATGTTAAGTAATATCAATTGTATATCTAGGTAGAATGAGCAGAAGGCTGTAGACCGTAAATATGAAATTACTTCAAATTAAATAAGAAAGAATATTAGAAATTGGTTTACAGTGTTGCCATTTAAAGACGCCTGAAAGATTGTAAATGTACAGAATAAATACAATAAAAGATATTTAGAAATAGCGCCGTGACGGCAAAGTGCTGAACTAAGTTTGTATACAATTTTACGAATTACACGATTTTGGCGTCGACAAGTTTTAAAAATCTCAACGTAGGAGTATGGAATGGGCCCCATACTGAGAATGAGTATTATAGATTCTATCAAATTGTCTTTTTATCAACGGTGCTTCTCTAACACTCATACCAAGAAAATTATTAAGTTGTAATCTGGCGTCCATATACAGACGCCACTTTGCAAATGTAGCCAGATTGATGGTAAATGCCAAATAGATGGACAAAATGATAGAATGATGTGTATATATATATATATATATATATATATATATATATATATATATATATATATATATATATATATATATATATATGTTTCTAGACTTCAAACGTTATATATGGTGTTCTCTACTGTGGTATACAGTTTCCTTTTATTAGTTTGCTACAGCTTTGTTAATTTAAATGAAACACTATATTTTAAAAATTTTAATTTTACTTTAAAAATGTCAAATAGAAGCAATATAAGAGGCAGTAGACCACTAAAGTAAAACAGGAACATAAGAACAATAAAAATAGAAAGATCAAGAATCCCGAACATGTCTGGAACGAAGACCACCACATCAATATAAAACCAATAACGATGTCAAATGTGTTTAAAAATAATGGAGGGCATTTTCAAAGCACTTCTATGATTGTGTTATCTGTTTATATTTTTTACTGTTACTCCGTTGTACGTTAAATTTATTAAAAATTTTTTTATTATTTCTTGTTGTTTCCACAAATTTAGTAGTAGAATATGAGCTTATTTTGTTATTTAAATGTTCACGGCAATTTAATTTGTTTAATAAATATTATAAACCTTTTTTTTTAAAATTGTGAGTTAACTAATAATAGTAAACATACAAAGCTATACATTTTTGAAATCAGAAAAAAATAAGCCATCGAATGAGTCCTTAGCCACCTATAATCGCCATTTAAAAAATGTATGTTTGGGTTGAGGAAAAGTTACTAAAAAATTTTTATTCACATTTTCCATTTTGGTAAAAGCTATCAAAGTCTCTTATAACTTTTTCGTATTTTGAATATTAAAAAATATAGCCGATTGAAAATTTGGACGATTTTTAGTTATTTTCAGACATCAAAAGTTGGCAACAATGTTGAATTTTCTTGTCGGTATTTGAATTATCATGTAATTCTGCCCAACTTTGCTAATTTAACCGACTCTGTATCTCTTATAATAACAAAGATAGCCATAGAACGTGGGTAGATTCTAGACCCAAAATCCATTTAAATTTGGGAAAAAAATTGTCGAAATAATTTAATATAACTCTAAACCAAAATCCCAAAGAAACACTTACTTACATCATGCAATCATTATTGGTCCGTACGTAATTCCTTAATTTGGCGTCACCTAGAACAAGACGTATTCTCTGATATTTTATTGAATATAAGGTCAGCATTTTTTCTAAGTTCTATGGTCTATTCCATATGTTAAGCTTTTTTTACTATATAATTTTTTTGTACGTTTGACAATCATTCTAACCCACATTAAAGTACTGCACTAAAAATCATTACGGCCTCTTGCTGCGTTGCATGCCCTCTTAATGTAACCAAGCAATCATTTTGGCATCTGGATTAGAATATACATAATGTTGTTGTTGCAAACATTTAGGCGTCAATATATTTTATAATAAATTTGTGAGCAACCAGTTTGACGCTTTTATATTATCCAAAAATTGAATGAATGTTTTCACAACTAAACTACCGATCATTTTGGGTCTACATATTGCAATTAATAGTTTATGTGCAATCAGTTTTAGGTCTGCTTTCATCTAATTCGAAAAATATATGTTCTATCACCAATGAATTAGGCGATCATTTTGACGTCTTAGTTAAAGATATACATATTGTTATTAACAGCATATGAGCGTCAAGGTCTATTCATATATGTTTAAATAAAATCAATACAATACTTATGTTATTTAAATAGCTCCCAATGTAGAAGAATACATTTATCAAGTAAGGGTAAAGTACAGGAAAGCAGTGAATAATGGGTGCGTACTAAATTTTGAGTTTGGTACAATCAGCCTATTTCAACCACTTTAATTATCAGACAAACAATTTGATGAATTTATTTTCCCACTTTTTAGTTATTTAAAATTATAATATCTTCATCACCATTCAACCCAAAGAAAGTCCCTGGTTCGAACCTGTTTTAGGCATGGATGTTTGTTAAGGTGTCGCAAAAAGATCGCCGACAATTGGTTACGCGAAAAATTGTCGCCATTTGAGCGCGCCTCAAAATATCGCCAGCGAAAAAGGGGCCGACGAAAAAGATCCGGGACAAATGGTGGCACTAAAAATTTAAATTTTGTTAACAATTATCTAAATACCAGACTGGAAACACTGCACGCGGCGTTGATTTCACTCAGTACACTCTAAATTTGAAGGGAGTGTATAGATCGTTTGGATCGACGACACCAGAGACGACAACCGCAGTTTTCAAGAAATCTTTAATTGTTTTGAATTCATAGAGAAAGTCATACCATATACAAATTATTCTGCAGAAGGATGGCACAATAGTGTTTCCTCTATATTAAATGCAGCACATCTAAATTTGTAGAAATGTATCAATTCGTTAAAGAAAGAGGAAAGTTTACATTGTTTGAAAATTGAACACTCATAGCTGAAACGAACAGCCACTCAAAAAATTTTAAAGATACGGCGCAACAAGAAAACTATTTGTCAATAATATGCCAATCATCCACATTAGGAGTATTTAAGGGCGGTTGCTCATAACTTCGAGTACAAATATAAAAAGCAAGAAAAAAAAAAAAAATAAAAAATCATAAAATATGAAAAAACATAAAAAAAAATTTAAACATGGCGGTTATTAACTGCCAGTCCTAACCTTATAAAATGTGGAGGAATGTTTAATAGTTATATTTTTCTACGCGACATTTTCTCACGCGATCATTTGTCCGCTTTTTTGATGGCGTTCAAATGTGCGCGACATTTTTCGCGCGACCAATTTTCGCGACCTTTTGCGTACATTCGTTTTTTAAGAATTTAGATGTAAGCAGTTGCATAAAATTTGAAAGTCAATAAAATTTTCAACAGGTGATACAGGTTCAGTAAGCATTGTGTGCCCAATTAGGAACTAGTAGTGCTGTTTTGGACATATGGGTGTCGTAATTAACCTCTCTGAGTATAACACAAAGTACTCAACTTTAGTTCTAAAGTACAAATACCCAGCAACATGGACGTCCTGATAAACGATAAACAGACATGCAATGCTTGCACATGTAGACGCATAAGCACAGACGCGCCATGCGCAGACACGAGGTTAAAATAAAACTGGTTTCTAAATGTAAACGGTACTAATTTAGCTTGGTCGCACTAAAAAAAAATTTTGATAAAAAAAGTTTTATCGTAACAAGTTACTACGTAATTCAAAATTAAGACATTGTTTCTTAATCTACATTCAGTTCGTTAGAGGTTTACAAAAAAATAAGGATGAATATACCGGTAAAACTTTGGTTAAATTTACCTCTAAGAATTAAACAAATACTAATTCAAAATTAAATCTATGAAGTGTCGATTAAAACTATGAATTTGGTGTACAAAGTTATTTAATTAATTTTAAACATTTTTTGTATTTGTACACACAAAATATAAGAAAATCAAAATGCGATTTAAAAGTCACCCTTTTAAAATAATAAAATATCATCTCAACTGTTAATAATAAGTAAATTTTACATTGGATTATATCATCTGGTAACGTTCTAATCAACTGGGGAAGCAGAATTACTAATACAAACAACCGTCAAGTTATTCACCTATGACAAAACTGTAAAACATATTAACCAATTTGCATTTTTAATTTTTACATTTCTGTAAATTTTATTATTTTTGGGTGTGTACATAGAATGGTTATTTGAGGTGCATGAGGTAGCTAATCTTGTTAGAATAAACAGTATGTATATATGTTAATATATGACTTCAGAATGATTTACAAAATAATGCATGTGTGAGTTCATAATGAAAAAGTAATATCAATTGTATATCTGGTAGAATGACGCCAGAAGGCTGTAGACCGTAAATATAAAATTACTTCAAATTAAATAAGAAAGAATATTAGAAATTGGTTTTACAGTGTTGCCATTTAAAGACGCCTGAAAGATTGTAAATGTACAGAATAAATACAATAAAAATATTTAGAAATAGCGCCGTGACGGCAAAGTTAAACAAGTTTGTATACAATTTGAATTACACGATTTTGGCGTCGACAATTTTTAAAAATCTCAACGTAGGAGTATGGAATGGGCCCCATACTGAGAATGAGTATTAAATTCTATCAAATTGTCTTTTTATCAACGGTGCTTCTCTAACACTCATACCAAGAAAATTATTAAGTTGTAATCTGGCCCATATACAGACGCCACTTTGCAAATGTAGCCAGATTGATGGTAAATGCCAAATAGATGGACGCAAAAATGATAGAATGATGTGTATATATATATATATATATATATATATATATATATATATATATATATATATATATATATATATATATATAAGTTTTAGATTAAACGTTATATTGGTGTTCTCTACTGTGGTATACAGTTTCCTTTATTAGTTTGCTACAGCTTTGTTAATTTAAAATGAAAATAATATTTTTAAACAATTTTGAATTTTACTTTTTAAAAAATAAGTCAACCTACTATGCAATAGAGCATATAAGGGAGAGCAGTAGACCAAAAGTGAGAACAAGGAACATAAGAACAACGTCCGCAAGGGCGAAATAGAAAGATCAAGAATCGCCGAACATGTCTAACGAAGACCACCACATCCAATGGGATAAATACAGATAATGGCAAAGGACGAGAACACCACTGTAAAACTCAAAACATACATCGCACTAGCAGAAACTCCAAAAGAAGCTAGTTAGAAATGAAACCCATATGGATTCCAATAATGCGCGAAGAGCTTGGTTACACCTGCAAGGTTACTAAACATGCGCAATAAACTTTGCGCAACCACAAAAGTTTAATATATATATATATATATATATATATATATATATATATATATATATATATATAAAAGTTCTAAAATATATATATTGGATTACTGTGGCTCAGTGGCAATGGTGTCAGACTAGAAGTGAAAGAAACCAGGTTCAATCTAAGAGTAGTCAAGTCAAAAAAAATTATACATAACATATAATTCGACTCAACTAAAACAGTCCTTCTCAGGATAAGCCTGATAAAGAGGTTCCGAAATCGCGCTCAAAAAGCATAAATGTCTTCAATTGAATGATCCTGCTCATTTTCAGATATTCGTGAACCATGTGGACCAATTTAATAAAGGATAGGAAGGGATTCAAACAGTCGGTTTGGGAGATCAAATTTGCATCAGTTTTACCAAACTACCCAACGACATGGAGGAAAGAATAGGAAAAGCATTCGGAACAATAACACCAAAGCATATTGGAAAATGTATGATATTCTTTTAACAAAAGAATTGTGTGTCTAAGCAGATGGCAATCACATTGAACATGTGTTATAAATTTTTGTTGTATGTATTCTTTTCTTGTTTATTATATTCAACTTTAATAAAAAGGTTTAGTGATTACTGTTAAATTACAGAATATTAATTTAAATTTCTCTTCTTAACAAGGTAAGTTAATAAAACTGGTAAGTTGGTCCTTCAAACGAATCTTTAAATGCGTCATGTCAAGATTGAAGTAGATAATCCTAAGTTTTTTCTTTTACAATCGGTATGCTCTTAAAACATGATGTTCCATTTAAATTAACAAGGTTATATAAATCTGAATATGCATAAGGAAACCAGAAAATATTCTGTAGGAACATTTGCAAGAAGCAAACATAACATTTGAAAGTCTTGACAATATTGCATCTGCCTAAGTTCTTACATTTGCTTTAATAAATTAAAATTTAAAAAATAACCTACGACTTACAAAAAAACGCCTACACTTTGGTATGGCAACCTTTGACAAGGTTGACCTATTTTTTAGCAAAATTCAAAATTACGTTAAAATACAGGGTGTTCCATTTAAATTAACAGTTACAGAAAAATGATGGAAGGAAATTAAGTGCCACAGTAATACGCTGAGTAACTTTTGGAAGATATAAATATCACATTTGGAACTCTAAAAAATATTATATCTCTTTAATTCGTTGCAATGGCTACACATTCAAAGAAAACTGATAACAGTAAATTTGTACACCATAGTAAAGAACACCTTGTAAAACTTTTGGGAGATATAAATATCACATTTGAAATTATAAAAAGTATGCACCTATTTAATGTGTGTTCGTTTCAATAATATGAGGTTTAAAAAAATGTTCAAACATTTTCAAACAAAGTGTTGCATCACAATAACGGTTATATTTAGGTATAGAGGATCCTTCAGCAAAGTCAACTTGACTTACGTACAATCGAAATTGCTTTAACATACAGGATGTTTCATTAAAAAATAATTTATATGACATAAATGTATATATATATATATATATATATATATATATATATATATATATATATATATATATATATATTGTTTCCCTGGATCGACTTTAAAAGAGGAAAATTCTCTTATTTTTGATTTCTCAGAAAATTTCATTCTTGCTGATTTGCCCTGCTTGTTTTCAAACCCCGAAACACAAATTACTTGCTATTTAACTCCAAACGGTTCTCGAGATAATCATTTTTCTTGAAAAATTCGGCTTTTCGTAATTTTTTGAAGTAAATTGATTTGTTTCAAAGGAAAATCAAATTGGTCTCACAAGTTTTAATTAATAAATTTAACAATTGATGGTAAAATGAAATGAAATTCTCAAAAACTGAACTATTAATTTTCTATTCGAATAATGCTTCCTTTTTCCGCACAGATTTCAATGCGAGCTCTGAATTCATTGAAACTGCGCCTTATTTCTTCGATTGAAAGGGACTGGACAGCAATTCCGTATCCTATTTTCAATTGCTCTTCATCATTGTCTAATGGCTAATTGTACACAATTTGTTTTAAACGACCCCACAGATAAAAGTCCATTATTGTGAGATCAGGACTTCTAAAAATGGGACCATTTTGGTTATCATGGAACTCTGATTGAGCCACTGGCGAACAGTACCGGCATAATGAGCAGGGCACCCATCGTGCTGGAAGAACATTTCAATTTGGTAGTTCAATGGCAATTCATCCAGTTTATCAGTTAAAAAATTTTGCAACATTTCCAAATATGAATAACGGTTTAAATTTTGATCAAAAAAATATGGGCCAATAATTCCATGGTACGAAACCGCACACCATTTAACTTTTTCAAACATTGTCTGCGACTAGCAATTCGGAAGTTTGGATTCGTCCTACTCCAGTAACAGCAATGTTGGGAAAACGACTCCGTTAGTTGAAAAGGTCGATTCATCGGAGAACATTATTCGTTTATGAAAATTTGAATCTTCCAAAACTCTATTGCCCATTTCAAACAAAAATCCAGACGTTTGGCTTCATCACCGTTCTCTAAAGTTTGCCTAAATTGCGGCTTAAATGGTAAAATTTTGTTCTCCTTGAAGATTCTTTGTAAATGAGTTTACCTATCCCAATTCGTACCCTCCTTCTTAAAGACAACCTTGGAACTTCTGTTGCGAAATGAACGGCAAGAACAGTAGCAGCATCTTCTTCATCGAACAACTTCTTTGGCTTCTTTAGGTTTAAAACCGAGCCTGTTTAAAGGAATTTAGTTACCAAGTTTTTGCTGCGGCATTCGAAATGGCAACCTCCGGGTATTTATGGTTGAATTTTCTGATAACAACTCGGTAGCACTCTTCCGCAATTCCGTAACATTGAATTAGATAAATTCTTTGTTGTAAAGTCAACATTATAGCATACAATTCACATTAGCATGGATTAATTTGCAGTTCAACAGAATTATCACATTTTTTTATCCAATTTTTTTCAAGAAAAATGATATTATCTCGAGAACCGTACGAGTAAAATAGAAAGTAATTTGTGTTTCGGGGGTTTGAAAACAAGGGGCAAATCATCAAGAATGAAATTTTCTGAGAAATCAAAAATAAGAGAATTTTCCTCTTTAAAGTCGATCCGGGGAATATTATATATATATATATATATATATATATATATATATATTTAATAAGATGCGTTTAACCATTTTATCTAAGATGTCGAAAAAAGGCTAAGAGCAAAATAGTGCACCATCGCCATGTTCGTAAAATATTTCTGGTCACCAGTGACGTGCCGTATTCCAGTGAAGTGTTGTATTTCAGTGGGGTACCAAATTTATGTTTTTTTTAATGGAACTTCCTATATTTTATCGTAGATTTGAAAAGTGCTCGAACAGGATTTATTTTTTTTATGTAAAATGTTATACCCCTAACTTTAGGGGCCTCACTGTTATAACCTGTTTTCGTTACAGCCCAACCATCTTTTGAAATTTTTTTTGAAAGAAACTAAATTGCACCGGTACCTAGGTTTCGAATTAATAGACAAATTAAGTCCTCTTGTACCTTCACTTTTTTTTTGCGTAAATTATTGATTGGACTTCGAAAATTGTCATTTTTTTTTGAAAATTTCAAATCTCATACCCCTAAAAAATTACACCGTTGAATAGCCTAAACCCCATATTTTCCATTGAACGTCCTTTTCTAAATCCAAATGATAAAACAAAAGAAGTGGAATTTTCAAAATAAACCGCACAAATAAAAAAACAGAGAAAAATATTGTTTTTTGCAAATGTTAAATTTCCGAATAGTAAAAAAAATTTTGTTTGGTGTTTATTCTTGGAGAATGTTACAAAAATTGATTTTTTCAATAAATCCATTTTTAAAAAATTTTGGATAAATTTAATAAATATTAATAAATAATTTGAAATTTGATAAAATAATTAATTCCAATTTAGGGTTT
>JARFJB010002159.1:0-292500 GCA_036346205.1 Vesta saturnalis | reverse complement strand
TCTTCGATGGGATTCGCTTTTTCATCAGAGAGAACTTTCTGCAATAGGTTTAGTCATAATGTATTCAAGAGGAACGGGAAATATGGATTCAGATGTAATTTCATTTTATATATTCATACTTATTGACCTGATAGAATTTCTGCAAGCGCCTATCCTCTTCTTCGTAGATAGTTTTACCACTCCTAAATAACTGTACCAATACTAATAATACTAACTAAGTACAGAAACATTAACAGTGATACTATAAAATATCTGGGGTTATGTACAAAACAAACGTACCTGCCATACGCGAAACGGCTGCAGTGGCGCCAGATGGCATAACCGTCGGTGCTATTATTTTCCAGAACTAACAGATAATGTAATGTAATGTACAAAGGCTGTAAAGAGCCGTGAGATCTAAGTGGCTTCTCACGTAAAAATATATATAGGCACTGATTTTTCTTTCTCAAAATACTGTCACCTAATCAGGGATCCTACAATCAGTCAGTGAATAAACAAACTCAATCTATCGTTATATCGTCATTTTCGTCATGTTATATGGTGCACGTTACTCCTTTCGCACCGTTTATATGAGTACCGATAATACACACATAAAAGTTAGTCGAATGTACACACTAGCTGCAATGAAATCCAACAAATTGGACCTTGCAAAGATTGTTCCAACTATCGATGGTTTAATCCGACACATCAAACGCGTATATTTGCAAGTGCAGACTTGGTACGGAGAGAAGATGGATCCGTTGGAGTGGGACTCGAGGATGGAGGGTCCACTCCAGTTCCAATAGCGCAGGAGGCAGATTCTCCCAGTATTATGAAAATGATTTGAAAAAAATCAAAAAGCCAACCCCGATCTAAGCGACCATAGTGAAGAACAGCATGACGAAAATGACGATTGATTGTGTTAATTATTCAGATTACTCACTAACTGATTGTAATTTGTATTCGTTAAAATAGATTTTTGTTGTAAATAACCAAAAGAATAATATGGAGTAATCATGCATGTATTTATTCAAGCAATTTTTTTCATTTATTCGATATTGTTTTCCGGATAATTAATAAGCGTCAATTGACTGTTATATCATGATACTCTCTGAAAATAATGTATTATGTTGGTAACTATCATATCAAATAATTTGTTTGTGAATAACAAAGCATTACGTATGTGAGGTATTCAAAAAAATATTTTTGTCCCTTTAAATTTTTCATTCAAATTCAACCCTTGTACCCCGGTAGAAACACCCCCGAGCATCCCTGATAAGTTTCGATGTCAGATTTGTACTTAGTGACCTCGAAAACCCTCGGAAAGCGATTTATACGTTATTTTCAGGGTTTTCTATCAATTTCTAGAATTTTTCAAAAAATTATGCACTTTTAGATGCATTTTATGCACCCTCTACGCAATTTTTTTTGAACGGCTTATTCACTATATGTAGACATTTTCCTTAGTTTTCCGAACATAATGCCGAAAACCGCATCTCGATTCGAGATCAAAATTACTTGATCTAATTTTTTCTGTGTTTAGATTTTTTATTTGAATAAATACATGTAGGGTAGCTGCTCCAGATATGGACACTGTCCCAGTAATGGACACCCTTTCGCTAAAAAAAATCGATAGTTTAATAGAAATGGTAAAATTATACAATTTACTAATTATACATATTGTTCTGAAATAACGGCTGATAAAGTGAGCAGACAAGTCAGGCGCAAATTACGGAAATAGACAGTAGTGCTCAGTGCACAAAGTTGTTCCTACCTGGTTATCACCCAACAGTAAAGTAAGTGAATTAATTAATGAATGTATGAGAAAATAGCAATACTAACCCCGTTTTGGGTTTTGATCGGCGTGTTCATTACTGATTGGTGAAACATTAGTAATGGACATGGGTAGTGTTCATTACTAAACACGTCATTTTCAGTAATGGATTTCCATTGAAAAGTGTCTAAATACATGTTTTATGATGCTACTTGATGGTTCTTTTTTATTTTTGTTAGAAATGTTAAAAGAAAAAAAAAGCAAGGATATTTTTTTCAGACGATGATGCGAACTTGCAGAATGAAATAATTAATGCTGTTAGGGACAATGGTATGTCCAAAAAAAAGCTGCACAATAATTTGGAGTTCCTCGAGCTACCCTCATACGCAAACTATCTGGACAAGTTCCTCTTCAACGCAAAATGGGACCCAAGACTGATATATCAGTTTAAGGATAAGAAGTATTGGTCAACTGGATACTTGCAATGGCTCACAAAGGTTTTCCTGTGCACAAAGGAAACCTCACCATAACTGTTCATATAATGTTGAAGGAATCTGGCAGGGAGACACAGTAATTCTCGAAGGATGAACTACCTGGTCGCTCTTGGTTTGAAAACTTCCTTAAAAGGCTTCTTCTATCAAGCAGAAGAACACTGAATCTGTCAGTAAAGCTAGGACAGCTGTGACTCAAGACAGTTTGAGAATTGGTTCGACGAAATAAGTGATTATCTGGACGAAGTTGGAATGGAGGAAGTACTTGAGCAGCCTGATCAAATATTTAATGGCGATGAAGCAGGTTTTAAACTGTGTCCGAAGTAATGGCGACTTTCTCAGCTGACGAAAAAGATGCCGAAAGTCATTGTAGAGTCAGTTCCCAGTAACTGGAGACTGGACAGATCTTATTCTGGCTGGATGAACTCGAAAGTATTTTTTGAATATATTTGAAATCACTTCATACCTTATTTCAAAAACGAGAATATCACCCAACCTGCCATTTTTTTTTGTGGATGGTCATAGGTCTCATATGACCAAACAAGTAAGCGAACTATGTAATGTACATGGGATAATTCTCATTGCGTTATTTTCAAATGCAACCCACATAATTCAACCAGCTGATGTAGCTGTATTTAAACCTTCAAAATCTGGCTGGACATCAGCTGTCCGAACTTGGAAATTCGAAAATGTCCATAAAGATGTAACGAGATTTACGTTTGGCAAGATTTTGTGTAGTGTGTTTCAAATTTATGCAACGCCAAAAGTATTCAATATGGGTTCAGGAAGTGAGGGTTGTATCCATTTGATAAGAGAAATGTCGATTACAGCAAATTCATTCCAAACAGAAATGTTGTGTCAACCCAGAAAAGTGAAGAGCATAATTTGAACTGTGTGGTTCTTTCAAAGTTTGAGGAAGTAATCGACAAAGAGGGAAATTATTGAATTCCGCAAAACATTCTTTCAGAAGAGAAAGTGGAATCTATATAAAGCTTGGGTTCAATTAAAGAAAAAGTGTAATGAAGAACTTTTGCAACACGCCAGTTCAACAAAAACAATGGAAGAAAATGAAGAACCACTCAAACCAGCTATAGAGAGCAACAATATACACAATACCCCTATTTTATTACCGCAAAACGGAAATCTAAGAAGTTAATGAAGAAGTCGCTGTCGAGAATCGTCCTTCTTGCTCGTGGCAATCACCAACGACGAAAAATATTCATGTTTATGAGAAAAAAGTGACTGAGGTATATAAAGTCCCATAGAAGTGTTTGATTTTCCCGATAACATCTGAGAAAAAAACTCCAAAACGTAAAAGGACGATATTTCATCGGTGGTTTCAAGTGGCAAATACAGAGTTTTACGACATGCATCAGTTAAAGAAGGCCAAACGACCTACAAGGAAACGCAAACTTCAACCTAAGACACATGATGTCACGAGCTCATCTGAATCGGATGTAGATAAACAGTATATGGTGATCGCATTATCCTGATAAGTGTGTGTGTGCGTTTGGTAACAAATTTATTTTATAATTTGACAAAATCATATCATAATTACAGGAATAATATTAAAAGTTGATGACGAAGGAGCTGAAATCGATGGGCAAGTGTGGGTTCGACTGGAAGTGGCCTGTGAATGTTGATATTAAGGTAATTGTCCCAAAGGTTGACACTATACCAATAGTTGACAGTTTCCAGTTAACTTTCCAAAAATAAGCGCATATATAAAAAAAACTGGCCTAAAAATGGCTTTAGGGTACTTATAGAGTCATCTGTTAATACTAGTTGTACAATGACCAGTGCTTGACAAAAACGTCAACTACTGGTTTGTTGGCATTTTTGCGGTACACTTTAGTTTCAATGCATTTCTTATGTTAGAATATTAGGCTTTTGCCACCAATTAAATACCACGGTCATAAATGACTCCTATCTAATAGTTGACACCCTGTCAACAACTGGTATAACAATACATGTCAACTATTGGTTTCAGAAGTATCAACATTCCTCCCGTTAAAGGTTTAATGTTACGTTATTCAGATGCTGACACGGAAAAGCCATTCAAAGTGTTAACAATGGATTACCAGTTGCTGCAGCAGCAAAGAAGTACGGGATACCAAGAATTTTCCTTCTCTACAAGGTTAAAGGAAAGATTCCACTTAAACGTCGTATGGGTCCCGACGCGTATTTGTCAGAAAATATTGAAATACTATTGTATCATGGATCCTCCAAATGGCCAAATCGGGTTTTCCAATAACTAAGGACCAGTTATTAGATAGTGTTCAAAAGTTAGTTATTGTGAAAAAAATCCAAACTCCTTTAAAAAATAATAGACCACATTGGTACAAGAAGTTTTTAAAAAAAACATCCTCAGATTACCATAAGGATGTCACAAAACTTAACAACAAGTAAAGCATATGTGACAAAAGAAAACTTAGATAATTGGTTTACAGAGGTTATGACATACCTCAAGGACAATGGCTATGAAGATATCCTTACAACTAAAGGTGATAAGAGTATCTACCAACAAGTCAATCCTGATGAAATGGAATGTCTGACAGTTCTTATCACTGAAAATGCCGATGAACAGGTGCCTCCTCCCATGGCTATATTTCATTACGAAAGGATTCCCAGAGAGCTTGCATTAAGTGTACCAGATACGTGGAGAATAGAATGCGCGGAGAATGGTTGGATGGCAGAGGAAACTTTCTTCGAGTTTGTAACCAACATATTTACGCCATGGATAAAAAGCGACAGCATTGAAACACCAGTCATATTGTTCATTGACGGTCATTCCTCCCATTTAACACTGCACACAAGCAAATTTTGTTCCAAACAATAATACTTGTTGCGTTATATCCAAATGCTACGTATTTGATTCAGCTAATGGACATTGCAGTGTTCAGATCCCTCAAGGGTACTTGGAAAACTAGTGTGCATGAATGGCGATTGCAAAACATTGCGTCCCCAATATTAAGGAAAATTCACTTTTGACCACTTCTACAAAAAGTGTTGGATCAAAAAAAATTGTCCCATATATTTAGATATGGTTTTCCGCAAATGCGGTATCGTTCATTGGAACCCAACAGGTGTGCTAACAAATGACAGGGAAACTAAAAAAACTTATTATCGAAAAGAGCTGGAAACTGGAATTGGATTTGTGAAAAAATACATGGATGAACAAAATATACTGTTATTTAAAGGTACTGATGAATGGTCGGGAAAAATAGAAGATATAACTTTATTTGCTTTTTATAAACGTATTAGGTCATTACATGCTACCACTAAAAATAAAAATACAGTTGGCATTTATAGATCAAAAAGAGAACCTGACCAATGATCCGGAAAATACAACTAAAAGTGAACCTGAAGTATCCACAAGTAACATTTTGGAGAATGTTGTCAATGATCTGGAAAATACAACTGAAATCGAAAACTGAAGCATCCACGAGTAATATTTTGCAGAATCTGGTCAAAGATCCGGAAAATACAACTGACATCGAAACTGAGGCATCTACTAAGTAACATTTTGGAGAATGTGACCAATGAAGAGGAAAATATAACAAATATCGAAACTGAAGAATCAGAAAATATTTTACATGACGTTACAAATACTAATTTTACTGAAGAGGAAGGTACGTCAGTAATGGATGCTCAGCAGAAAAAAATATCTCTCCAAATACAAATATACCAACACCATTTAAAGGGGCATTTTACTGGTCAATAAGAAAAGAAGTACCGAGGAAGGAAAGAAAAACTGAAAAGATTCCGGCAGTAGTGACACTAAAGAGTGGCAAGAATATCATGAGAACAAAGAGAAGAAAAGATACAACTGTTGGTAGAAAAACAGAAACAAGCAGAGGAGCGAAAAAAGAGCTTCAAGAAGCAGCACAAAGGGCAAAATTAGATTTAAAAAAAAAGCAAAAAAGCGGCTGTTAAAAAAACGAAGAAAGTTTTGTTTGAATCAAGCAGTGATAGTAATGAAGAAGAAGGGATTGAATGCAGTACAGATGACGCAGATGATCGAGTAGCAGAAAGAACAAGAGAGAAAAACTACTGAAATTAAAGGAGAATTTCTACTTGTCAGGTTTCCAGGAAAAAAGAAAATTTATCAGTACATTTGCATTCTTCGACATATCTTAGAAAATGATTATGAAATAGTTTCCTTAATAAGTTGCGATACCAGTAGGACACTGTTTAGACTGGTCGAGAGTGACATTAGCGTCACAAGCTATTCCCAAATTGTTAAGAGATTTAGAAATGATCATGACTGGAGATCGCATGAAATATAAATTTTCTGACCCAATAGAGATTTGTGAGTGGCTGTCAACTACTGGGTTTGTTATATCAGAAATACAAAAGTCAACTACTGGTACAAACCGATTATATATTTTGGAAGGGCCATTAAAATAATTTAGATTTAATTAAAAATAGTAGTAAAAATCATTATAACAAACATTATTGTAAAAGAAAGATAAATGGATTTGTATAACGGATCATTTGTTCATATCTTTAATAAATACGCACGTTGCTCAAAAACTATGTGTTTGATCTCTTAATAGAGTCAACTACTGGTACAATACAAGAGGGCAGTTTCATATCCCTGAGATGGTTAAAGATGGATAAAAGTACTCCCTGCCTATGGTGTCCATTACCTATTCATGTGTGTCCATTACTGGTACAGATGTACAATTTTGCAAAAAAATTCAATACGACAAAAATGTGAGCTCTACATATTATCATTGTTTCTAATCGTTATTAGTGAATTTTGGAATCAAATACGTTTTATCCAATAAAAATTTATCAATCATCGACCCTAATAGACCTGTCCAAAGTTGCAAATTTCTACCGAGTGTCCATTACTGGAAGTAGAAGAGGGGCACCTTCCGTCATTTTGCTTTGTTTGTGACGTCACCCTTGGGTCATCATCCACCATTTTGTTTTTTTTGTAACGTCGCCCTTTGGACACCTTTGGTCGCCATTTTTATATGCTCACGTGGGGATCGTATTTTTTCACCTGAGAATAAAAAGATATTATTTAATCTGTTATTAATATTTATTAGGGCCCGTTTTTATCAAAGGATATTGCATAATTGTTGTTAAAATTATTATTACATTTCTTTTAATCCCATCTACAGATTGTGACCTAATTTATTTATACATTGGGGGTTGTATTCTAATAAGGGGTCCTAGTCTTGTAAGACGGGAATCTGTTCGCGGGCTTCACGCCTGTCATAAAAATTGTATTCTAATAATGGGGAAGAATTAATAGATAATGCATGTAAAAATGATGATGATGATGATGATGACAAGCGTTTTCATAATAAAAAGATGTTATTTAATCAGTGTTTTAATTAAGAGTTCCGTAGCAGGAGCCTAGAGAAACGAGAGAGACGAACATCACAACCTTTATTACAGAAAATATTCATTAGTTCATGCACCACTAGATAACCCTACAAAAACAAATTCAAATTTCGTGACAAGGGGGTCACGACAGTAGAGTGCAGACCCCTCGACTGACCCTAACACAGGTTCCTATGCTTGTCTTATAAGTTAGCATTAGGGGCCCTTATTAGAATACTATTTACCGTTAAGGGGGGCGCGACAAGGGGTGCAGACACTAACACAAGTTCCTATACTTGCCTTATGGGATAGAATTAGGGCCCCTTATTAGAATACTATTTTCAGCCAGCCAGACAAAGGGGGGTGAAGGCCCAAGAGCAAGTTACTATATCTGTCTTATTTGATTAACATTTAAAAATTCCAGGGTCGACCGTTTCTATAAAATATCAATAATACAGGGTCATTTTAAATACATTGTATTTTATATGTGCTAATATTAGTGGTTCGCTAAATTAGTAACAATAGAACATATCTCAAGATAAAATAGAAAACGTACTACTGACTTGAAATTGGGTAAAGGTAAATTCAAGAAGATGAATTACGGAATAAGCATTATTATTATTATGAACCGCCATCAGGGATATTAGATGTTTTGCGGTTGTTAATAAACTATTACAATACAATCGCTCAAGATGAAAACGATGAAGTTGATGCTGGTAGTGATATTCTCTATGAAGATCCAGATAAGTTAAATTACGCTGCCCTTAATTTTTACCGATAAGGGGAAGTGCACCTATCCCAAAAGTCTTGACTGCCGAAAATGTCTTCACACTAATATTTAGCATAGGAGATTATGGATTACCTAGATTTGAGGATGTTTTCGATAATTTACTGTTAGACGTAGCACCTCAAGGTGAAATTGTTTAAAGCGTGTTTTGTAAGCAAACAGGCTACTGAATTACTCATTTATATGTATATATTGAAGGTTACAATTTCGATGTCGTTATTCAGATATTGAAAAAATTTGAGCTAACGCTATTATTTTACCTGACATTTAATTTTAGTCCTTAGCCCTGTTGTTACCTTCGGGTCTATATGACCCGAAATCAAATTGTTGTTTTTGTATATTAATATCTAAACTTCGTAGTTAATGACTTTGTTTCTAATCCATTGAAGAATGAGGTGGCTTGTTTGTTATAATAATTTTTTTCCTTATTTTTTAAACATGATTGTTACATTGATGTTCCTCGGGTCATTATAACCCGATGCTGTAATACATTAGTAGGATGTATAAATTTTTATTTCGAATTATTTTATATTGAAATTTAAGGATAGATAATATGCATATCATCACATGCTTGTTCAAATTTTCGGCAGGTCTGTAGCCGCGTGTGCAAGTCGAAACAGGAACACACTTGCAACTTGCAGGTATAAATATCATATCGCAGTATGCAACCGATAGTTTTGTTTGTTACGTTGCAGAGTAAAGTGCGGCTTGTTGTACGTACTACTAGTTCTTCTAAAGTGCTGAAATAACAATAATGGCAGAAAAATATCTTAGTGGTGGAGACTTAGAAAAACTTATTGATAATTTGAGTGAAATTAGTGACGATGAAACTTCTGAAGAGGAAGATCATATCAGTGAAGATAGTGATTATGAACAGTCAGACGATGATTTTTTCGACGATATTGGACGGACAAATCCTACGCAATTGATCCATTTCCTCAATCAGGGCCTGGAACTAGTGCAAATATCATAAAAGTCGCTCCAAGTCCAACTAGATACAGCAATGCACGAGTCCAGGATATTAAATCTACGTTTCAGCTATTTTTCAATAGTTCTCTGGAAAATATAATTTTGAAAATTACTAACATCGAAGGTCGTAGAGTGTACGGTGGCAAGTGGCAAGAATTAGATGGCATTACGTTGCAGGCGTACATAGGTTTGTTACTGTTAGGAGGAGTTTACAGATCGCATGATGAATCTACCGGAAGTTTGTGGAATGAGAATGATGAAATAAGATCGTCAAGAAAGAAGGCTCCTATTAGAGAATTTTGGGACAAATGGGCTGAAATACTACCAAAATTGTACAATCCTGGACAAAACGTAACTGTGGACGAGCAGCTGGTTGCATTTAGAGGTCGTTGTCCATTCAAGCAGTATATACCAAGCAAGTCAGCAAAATATGGCATCAAAATATGGACGCTTTGTGATAGTGCAAGTTCTTATGCTTTAGAAGGGAAAAGCCTGAGAAGGATCAGGGGCTGAGAGTAGTTTTAGACCTTACTTATGGACTAAGAAGTCAGAACGTAATTTGCGACAATTTCTTTACATCGTATAAATTGGGTCAAATGCTTCTCAAAAGAAATCTTACTATGTTAGGGACTGTCAGGAAAAGCAAGCCTGAGCTACCTAGCATGGAAGTAAATAACGTTGTGCATAGTTCCAAATTTTATTTTACTAAAGATACCGCAGTTGTGTCTTATATTCCAAAAAATACAAGAAGGTCATTCTAATTACGTACGTTTCATAACCAAAAACAAATAAGCGACAGAGAAGACAAAAACCACAAATTATACTTGATTGTAATTCTACAAAGGGAGCAGTTGATACATTAGATCAGCTAATCGGTGCATACACATGCAAACGAAAAACAAATCGATGGCCCATAATCTTATTTTACAACATTTTAGATACCAGTGCCTATAATGCTTTCGTCTTATGGCGCGAAATAAATCCAGACTGGAATAAAAATGTTTTGTTCAAAAGAAGACTGTTTTTGGAACAACTGGGCAAACAATTGGTAAATCCTTACATTTTGTCCAGAAAACATCTTCCTCGTAATGAACAAGCAGCTGCAATTGTAACAGCTATTCAACAACCTATTGGTGGAAAATTCTACCGCACCTCTTCCTGGAACTAGCAGCAAAAACAAAGGAGCACGCTGCAAATATTGACCTTCTAAATGTGATAGTAAAACTAATATGACCTGCATTAAGTGTAAAACATATTTGTGTAAAGAACACGTGACCTATTATTGTCCCGACTGTAAGAAGTGATAGATCATATCAATTATTAGACATTTTTATTTCCGTTTTCTTTTTTTATTTAAATTTGGTTTCATATAAAAACGTTGCATTAGAGAAATAAAGTTAATAAATGTATAAAAATTGTTGTTATTTTGGTTTTAATTCATATTTCAGGAGTTCGGGTCATTATGACGCGAAGGAGCACAAGTGTATACTCTTGTCGAGGAGAACAGCAGGGTTAATGTATTTTGCTTTTGCCAAGATCAAATTAAACAACTCAAAATTCACAAGGCTAACTTCAAGGTCCAGTCCATGACTAACTTCAACACCGGTTGAAGGTGACTTTACTCAAGGTGGAAACTTAATTACTCATTTTTAATTATGTATCATGTTGAAGGTGATTTTCTCATGGCAAAATAAAGTATATTGTAAAATAGGCCTTAAAGAAATGTAATAATAATTTTAATAACAATTATGCAGTCTCCCATTACGAAAACACATTGTAAAACAGTTATCTAGATCAGAATGATATTTAAACCTCAGATACAAATTAATTAATAGTCATAAATAAAATATGCTAACCATATTGAAAAAAAAGTTAGAGCTAGCGCTTAAATGCAGTCTTAAAGATTGCATAGAACATACTTTAAGGACTAGGTTTTTATATCCTTGATAATAACAACCCTAATAAATATTAATAATAATACACACAGATTAAATAACACCTTTTTATTATGAAAACGCTTGTCATCATCATCATCATCTTTATGTCATATCTATTAATTCTTCCCTATTATTAGAATACAATTTTCATGACAGGGGCGAAGCCCGCGAACAGATTCCCGTCTTACAAGACTAGGACCCTTTATTAGAATACAACCCCCAATGTATAAATAAATAGATGGGATTAAAAGAAATGTAATAATAATTTTAATAACAATTATGCAATCTCCTTTGATAAAAACGGGCCCTAATAAATATTAATAACAGATTAAATAACATATATCCCACGTGGGCATATATAAAAAAAATGGCGACCAAAGGTGTCCCAAGGGTGACGTCACAAAAAAAAAACAAAATGGCGGATGGTCTCGGTGTTCTACTACTGGAGCAGTTACCCTATATGAATCTATTATTTTATCCTGACTGCTCTTATAGTATTAATAAGGCGTTTGTAAATTAAATAACCTAAATAAACTATAACTAAATAAGGTAAAGTATCAATTCTAAAGACGCCAATTATTATGGCTTGCACCAGGCCGCTCAATCCTAGGGGTTGGTTTTCTGCATTTTAAAAGTATCTTAACTGTCTTTATATAGCATAATTACATAACTGTATCTCTATCTAGATACTGTGAATAACATGTATCTGGGCATATACCTAGATAGATAATTCTAAAAGTATACGGGAAAAAAATACAAATAATAGGAACAATTTCTATCTTACTCATTGTTTTATTTACTATTTGCAACTTTAGTACAACTTTAATGTCAACACATTTCAAAATACAAAGACTCGTGCATTTATGATTGAAAAGTGTGCCACATTAATGAATGAATAACAAAAAATTGGTGTAGTAAAATAAAGCAGAACGTAAAATTTTTTAATCCTACATCAACCACGAAAACGTGGCCGAACGATAATCGTGACGTAGTAGTCCACACGTTTTCTTCAATTTCGATAAAGTAGATTGTGTACGCCATTATAATACAGAAAAAATATTTTATAATACGTTACACAATCAGTTATTATTTAATTAACAATAAATAATGATTACTTAATAACCATATCTACTTAATTACCATATAAGTGATAATTGGCATTATAAAGGCGTCCATAAATTTAGTATTAAAAAAGATAAATCGGCAATACCTGCATCGGAATTAATATTATTAAACTAATAGTAATAATAGTTGTCATATCGGAAGGTATCATGACTGAGCCCAGCCCATTGCCTTCGACCGACCAATGCATATAGAGAAACGCCTCTAATAATCAAGAATGGAAAGTATTATGCGTCGACAATTTTTTTATGTGGTTATAATTAAACATAAGTTAACATAGCATGCAAACTTCATACTCTTCCATGCATGCAATCGTCCATTTTTAAAGGGGTGCAAATCTTTCTCTTTTTTTTAAATCTTAAAAGAAATAAAAAAAAAAGAAAGACTAAACCTAAACAATAATTATATTACGAGATACGAGATAATGTAAGCATTGCTCATAACGGCTGACGTCACTTATTGTTCTAGAACCATTTATTGTATTGTTACTAATTATACCTCTAAACATTGCTTTTTAAATTATGAATAGCTACCACCAAGTCATATCGATAGGTATACTAAGTATCCAAATATAGAAAATAATGTTGCAAGTGACGAATAATTTGATTATTTTTCATCACAATTAGAAGATACTAACTCACCTGTTTCTGCTTCAGGTGGAAACCTAGCCTACGTCAGCTAAGATTCGTTTCACATACATCCAACGATAGCATGCTCAAACATGCGTGAAGCGTGATACCACATCATCACCGGCCGTTTTCCAAAAACATTATTGAAAACACTAACGAATGAAACAGTGAACATCGTTAGTACCTTTTAATTATTTATAGATCAAGTGAATTTATTAGTCCCGCCTTTTTCGAATTCTTTCATGAAATGAACTTTATCCGTTAGAGCATTGTTAGTACGCAATAGTGCTTACTTGATTTTCGTTAGCGCAGAAGTAACAGAGAAAATGTTGCACTCGCTCATTTTGAATTTTTACCATCTCCAAGGTTTAATCGTTAGTGCAACGTTAGTGCACTTAACATTCGCGTTAGTGCAATGTCGCTTTCTGAGATACTAAAAGAAGCCTTGAGTGCGGTTACCGAAATGTTCACCCGCCGAGTTTGGATATTGCCAGGATACTAATGCAATGTTGCTTTCCGAAAAACTAAAACAAGTTGTGGGCGGTGTTGGCAAAATTCTCCCCTGCCCAATTTGAAAAACTCCGGGTTATTAAATCTTATCGCTAGTGCAGCTGTAGAACAGTGGCATTTGAGGGAATTTAATTGCTTTTTAGTAAACCTGGATCTTTCCAAAAGGTTTTTAATGACCTAGAAATTGGCTTCTTTTGCGACGGCTTTTTCATTCCCTTTTTTACATCCTCTTTTAAAATCCTTTTCAGCCCTATTTTAACAGCCTTGGTCCAGTTCCCTTATGGCTTTCTTCCATCCTGTTTCGGTGTTTCGCCATCTCGCGTAAAACTAGCTAGTTACCAATCAATTCTCAACGCCTCCAAACCAAAGAAGGTAGGGACAATACGATAAACAGACAAATAAGTTACAATTTTTGAGTCAACATTCCAACTATTTTATCAATAAGCCCAATATCACTCGCATTCGGTTTTTATTTTTATTCCAAAACACAGGTGTTGATTTTGTTCGACAAACATTAAAACGGTTTCGTATGTTGGGAGATGGAAGGGCAGTTCAAGCACCAATTCTATGTATTAGTTGCAAGATGGCCGGGATGTGGAAAACTACATTTTGTTAAAATCAGATGGACTGCGTAAACCCACACTAATAATGTTTAACGATCTAATGTGCGATGATAATAGTTCTGTAGTGGGTACTATTACAAGGGTTGCTATCATAAAAACCTAAACGAGTTAGCTCCCTAATGTAAAGTATATTTTATCAAAGACTCGTTAAAAGAGGTGTACACTACATAATCTTGATAGACACAGTCGGAAAATCCAAAATTTTTAGAACACGGTTATCTTTTGTTTTGTTTTTTTTTTTTACAAAATACGCCAGATGCCCTACATTATAGAATATGTGTTGAAAGTGGTAATTGTAAGGTGTTTACTCCGAAAAAAGAATTTAGTCACAGAGCTTATATCATTCGGCTTCGCGAAAAGATTGGTTGTGGAGGGGTATAAGTGGGCCACGTTAAAAGCATTTATACTGAGCGTAATCCGATTTGGATCTCGTTTTACAGAAGTACAGAGGCGTCGGTACTGCTTTTTACTATTTCAATTTATACATTGTTTGATCACCGTGGATAACGCTTTTTACAGTTGCAATTCCGTACGAAATATATGTGGTATTTTAATTAATTATTAATATTAATAATAATTGTAGGTAATAATATTTGATTATGAAGCAAGTAAATATTTCTAATTACATAAAGCGGTATTTAATGCACTTTTAACCGTGAAAAGTGTCCCCGTCGCTTGCACGTTCTTTCCCCAGGCAGAATGACATAAGCTCTACCAGCCATGAAAATTATTTCGTAATTAATTAATGGCATTCGATTGACCACTTATTGAGCACAAATGACCTCCAACAACTTTCATTGACCACCCTCTGTTAAAAAGTTATTGTAAAAATAAGATTGTGGGGGGGGGGGGGGGTGCAACTTCACACTTGCACTCCGAAATCGAAAATCACCAATTTTTATTACTCTATCTGATTGACCATGGTTTGACCATGAATTCGATTTGTTTGACCACCCTTCAAAAAAAAACTAAAATATACTTTTATATTCATTTTATATTCATTCATAAGGCATGGTCCATCCTCGAATATGCTTTTTGAGAATTGACCAGCCTTCATTTCCTATGAATAATCGTCCAGAAGAACAATTGGTGCATTTTGTTTAATAATGTACTATTGCGAATATTGAGACATGGTCAATCATCGAATATCCATTTTGAGAAATGATCAATCCTCGAATATGCATTTTAAGGATTGCCATCTTTTATTTCCTATGTATAATCATCTGGAAGAACAAGTAGTGCATTTTGAATAATACTGTATTATTTCGAATTTTAAGACATGGTTAATCCTAGAATATGCTTTTTCAGGATTGGCCATGTTTTATTTCTTATAAATAATCATCCAGAAGAACACGTGGTGCATTTTGATTAATAATGTATTATTTCGAATTTTACGACACGGTCAATCCTCGAATACGCTTTTTGAGACATGGTCAATCCACGAATATGCTTTCTGAGGATTGACCATCTTTTATTTCCTATGAATATTCATCCTGAAGAACACGTAGTGCGTTTTGATTAATAATGTATTATTTGGAATTTTGAGATATGGTCAATCCTCGAATATACGGTTTGAGACATCACCAATCCTGGAATATGCTTTTTGAGGATTGACCATCTTTTATTTCCTATGTATAATCATGCAGAAGAACAATAGTGCATTTTGTGTAATAATGTATTATTTCGAATTTTAAGGCATGGTCAATTCTAGAATGTAAGGTAAATGAAAATACTAACAAGATAAAAATCACTAAATACAATATAATACATTTGATTTTAAACCGTAACGAAACAAAGCTTTCCCAATTTTTTGTATGAAGATGAGTAAGTAATGTAAGTAAATTGTGTTACGTCCCAGTTGCCCAAGACGCAAAATAACCCCAAGTTGCTCACGAGAGCATGTCCGTTTTCGGTCTGTGCACTTAAGCCCACTACCAGGGATCGGGCACCTCTTGCATCTCAAAATGACAGTAATGAGATTTCATGTTATGGGAGAAAACAACGAACGATTTCTCATTCCGAACACCAACACCCAACGGTTAGAAGTCAGATGTCGGACACTGAAGGATTTTAGAGTCGTTCAGCGGGACCCAGGAAGGCTCAGACATTACGGCCCGGAAGAAGTTAAGCAGCAGGGCCGCAACGTGTTATAATAATCTGCATTAAAAAGAATTATAACTGTTGACATATTCGGAAACGACTTCTTCATGTTGCTTGACAACTTTGAATTTGTCTCGTGGGCCGGTCAACCGTTGAAGCGTGTTGGCAACAGAACCTCCTGGGCGTGAATTCGGAAATTCTACGTGTTCTTCTGAATGAATATTCATAAGAAATAAAAGATGGTCAATTCTCAAAAAGCATATTCGAGGAATGACCATGTCTGAAAAATCATATTCGAGGATTGACCATCTCTGAAAAAGCATATTTGGGGATTGACCATATCTCAATATTCGAAATAGTACATTATTAAACAAAATGCAATTTTTATTCTTCTGGATGACTACACATAGGAAATAAAAGATGGTCAATCTTCAAAAAGCATATACGAGGATTGGTCCATGTCCCAAAATGCTTATTCGAGAATGACCATGAATGAAGGGTAGTCAATCCTCAAACGATGGTCAGTCAGATAGAGTAATAAAATTGGAGATTTTCGATTTCGGGGGCAAGTGTAAATTGCCCCCCAAAATCTTATTTTTTAACAGAGGGTGAACAATGAAAGTTGTTGGTGGTCATTTGTAGAAAATACGTGGTCAATCGAATGCCATTAATTAATTACGAAATATGAAACTTGGGGGGCCAGCTTCACACAGCTTGCAAATTGTGCTACGAAAAATTGAAAATTCAAGAAGACAGAAAAGACGCAGTGAAAAGGGCAACAAATTATAAACTTTCTTTTGTGTTGAATAAATGAAGTTGTTTTAACGAAACATATTTTAATGTGGCCGGTGAGAACCACCGGTGGGTCACGCTTATGTATTAAAAATACATTGGTTAAACAAATTACAAAACATAAAAATGGTCCGTAGCATCTAGTTAAAAAATTAAAAAAATTAGGATAGTGTACATGTGCAGAATCTGATAAAACCGTTTTCTGTAAATTATGTGATTACATCTATATGAGGTAAAGCTATGACGACAAAATGCGGAGATCTTCGAACTTGTGAATGGTAAGAAGCGTTCAGCGCCAAGGTTCTTTTGACAGGGTCTGGAATCTGGTTTCAACATGTAAGGTTCTTTGAGAGACTTTGAACCCCACATCCTGGTCCTTTGAAATGTTGTTTCTTAAAACTGTCCCAGCATCTAAGATCCTTTTATCCCGTCATTTTATAGGGTTGATTCTTGAAAATTACCGGCATCTAAGGTCCTTTTGAGTGTTGTGCCGATATTTTGAAATAAGATCCGACTTGATTCCTGAAATTGGCCCAGCATCTAAGGCCTTTGTGAAGGATTCTTGTCGCTACATTTTGAAATAGTCCTTTTTCGAGGGTTGATTCTTGAAATTATCCCAAAACCTAAGATCATCTTTGTGAGTTAAATATTAAAAGTGACCCAGCATTTAAGGTCGTTCTGAGAGATTCTTATCCCGACATTTTCAAAGTGATTTTGAAGGATTCATTCTTGAAATTGTCCCAACGTCTAAGACCCTTTTTCTTGAAGTTGTCCCAACATCAAAGATCTTTTTGGAGAACTGATTCTTGAAATTGACCCAGCCACACAGCATTTAAGGTCGTTTCGAGATATCCTTGCCCCGACATTTTGAAATAAATTGTTCTGGAATATGGATTCTTGAAATTGATCCACCATCTAAGGTCCTATTGAGAGATGGTTGTCCCAACATTTTGAAATAAGGTCCGTTTTGGAGGGTTAATTCTAGACATTGTCCCAATATTAAAGGTCCTTTTTGAGAGTTTATTCTTGCATGAAAAGATAGTTGCCTTGAAATTTTGAAATAAGGTCCGTTATGGAGGGTTGATTCTTGAAATTGACCCAGCATCTAAAGGTGTTTTGAGATATTCTTGCGCCGACATTTTGAAATAAGGTATTTTTTGAAATGTGGATTCTTGATTCATTATCCTTCCCGTACTGAAATCACTATGAACGAAACTGGGCACTGACTTATTAATTATATCAATCGTTTCTGCGAAAGCGCTACACTTCTTTGCAGTACTGGCCCCTACTCTTTTTGAAGGCACTAACGGAATCGGCAATATCACACAACCGATCGTTTGCAAATACACTACGCCCCTTTTACAGTGCTAGCGCCCTACTCTGATAAGAAGCACTAACAATAACGGAACTGGTGCAAATTGTTAGTGCTCTAAAGCTGAGGACCACTAACCAGGATAGTTAGTACCTGTTACTGCTTTATAAGCTATACTTTCTGTATTAATGGATCCGTTAATACTATTTATACCACTTCCAAAAGGGAAAGCCATTTTACCGGAACCGACCGATCGCGGTGATACGATCTATGAAATACTGGAAAACAGTAACCATGTGCACCATTCACGTTGTTAGTGCTTCCAATAAGTGTAGGACGCCACCATTGCAAATTTCTTGGAATACATGAAGAAAGACTCCACCGAAGCATTTTGAAACAAAATCTGTCTTAAAGTTTTATCTCTGCTCACACGAGTCATGGTTTCACTGTTATCTCCTCAGTTTAACTGAATTAACTCAATTTAATTTCCATATATTTTCACATACCACTATCTAACGGCATCGCGCAGATAGACCCAACAAATAAAGTTGAATCAAAATCGATTCAGTTGCAGTTTGAGCCGTAATTTCATTTTCACTCCGATGCTTCTTTTATTTTGAATTTTTAGCAACGAATTAAAACTCAACCTTATTTTCAAGTTATATTTTGGTTTGATTACAGATCTTTATTATTATAAGTATTTTTATTCAGTTTCTTTCCAGTGTTCATATGCCATAGCTAGTGCAATACTTCATACAAACTTCGTTAGTTCTCGTAGAATGGTCCGATGTTATCTGAGAATGTAGAATGTAGAATGGTATTCGCCCTCACATTCGTAGAAATGAGAATTATTATAACTTGATCACAATCTCTTAGATGATCCTAAATTCAAATGTACCAGTTTGTTCAAGCAAGCTAGGTGATGGTGAGTCAACATGTTCTTCCTTCTTCTCTAGATTCCTCAGTTGGACGGAAAGTCATTGATCCTAATTCCACCCAAAGTAAGCTTTATATCGCTTTCTCATTTCGTTATCCAACGGCGTCAGAAAGAGAAATCGATTCCAGTGGAGGCCAAACCTTGCAAAAGTTGCAATCCTGCACAAGGTAACTATAATTTCAACCTATCTCCTGAATTATTAAAGTTATCATCCCTTCATCCTAATTCCTCCCAATCAACTTTTGTAGTACTTTGTCAAGTCGTTAACCAACGATGGTAGAAAGACCACACCAACCGTCTTGAGGCCAACTACTATAGTTACAGTTACGCGCACCAGGAATGACGTCACTATATCTATTCAGTTCGGACAGGAATCACGCCTTTCCAGTTATTCCTTCTAACTTAACTTATCCCTCTTTTCGTAAATATCTACTTTTATATCTCCGCTATCTATCACCACTCGCAAATATAGTCCATCTAACCTGGTTAAAACCAAACTGCTCTCGCTAATACGAAGAATCATACCTCTATTATATTTCACAATTTACTATCTAATGGTATCTGGCAGATAAAGCGCAACGAACCCAATTAATCAAATCTTCCTTAATTCTTAAGCCGTTTATACAAAATCATCCCTACTGAGTTTATCTCACCCTTACAATTATCCAACGACAGCGCACAGATGCAACCCAACGAACCCGGTTGAGCTCAAAATCTACCACAGCTAACAGCTCTGTACATGCTCACTATAATTGATCAATTTGAAGATTAATCATGCAATCTAGTCTAACCATCATCAATTTAACTCTTACCTTTCCATATCGTTACCCTGACAAGCTAAGAGGTACTTTACCTGAGGCATGGCATCGCTTACAATAAAACTTATCCAACGTCTTGGAATTCCACTCAACACCTGCCAATTCAAATTAAGCTTATACCTTTATTTGCGCGTTTATTGGTAACACATCATGTACCAGAATTTCCAATTTAGGAGACAACCACCATAACATTCTGTGGTTCAAACTTACTACATATGTCACCTCCTTCGCTTTTTAATTGTCAAAAACCATCAATTAAACACTTTTCGTCTACTAACGATTAATGAGAAGTGTAAAAACCTGAAGTGAAATTTACACTTAAAGGTTGGATTACGACAGAGATTCAAAATTTTAGAACAATAGATTTTTTTGGTTGTTTTCAGTTGCCCACTTAAGTACTCGCCTAAGAGTTGGCAATGATTTTGTTTGAATTTACATATTAAAGCATAATCCCTAGTAGAATTATCCTACATCAATCTGTTCAAAATTACCGACTCATTTTAGAAGGTCCTGTAAACTGTTAAACATATATAAACTACACCTTTCATGATTATTGTTGATAATAGATAGTAATTGCAGCTGTCGTCATCAGTAAATATCGAAGGTTTTAAAAACAATTATCATCTAACAGTATTTCTTTCGTAATAGCTATTATATAAATCGGAAACTATCACAAAGGAGGCTTTGAAAATAGAGTTTTTCAAAATAAGTATTTTAATTCAATTATCAAAGTGAAATTCGTAACACAATTTTCTATTATGTACGTACATAATAGCTCAAATTTTAAGTAAAGTTTCAGTTTTGAAAAATTATAAAATCTAGACACAAATATGGGCGTGCGGTGTATCAGCACAAAAAAAATTGGTATCTTATTTCTCCCATTAAAACCATCCCATCAGAATTGTCGATCAACAAATCTCAAACTTAAAGTATACGTGCAAATTTCAGGATACGAATTACAAAACAATGAATATTTTGGAAACGGGATTAGTATCGTGTATAATTATTTTGATGCTGACTAAGCTTTTAAAACCCAGTATCTTGAGAACAGGTTGAGCTTGCTTACCAAATAAAGCGCAATTTCTGATCAAAACAAAACACGTGTTGCTGTAAAGGTCCCACGTGAGAATTACCATAAGTATATATTTGCAAATACAGTTTTCTTTGAATTCGTGTTTATGTCTTATTAAAACAATATCAAGTGAATTAACTATTTAAATAAACGCAATTATAATGTTTATATTCTCACAGTGCTAATTATAGATTTACTTCGGCAGATTTAAAAGAAGTAACAAATTGGTGCTTCTTAATAAGATTCTATCTATTCGTAAATTTTCTAAACAATTTTTACATTTGGAAATTTCTCGTGAGCATCTCTTTTCCTATATTATATCCTATTGTTATCGTCACGATTATTCTTACTATTACGATATTGTTACCAACGTACATTGCGATTTACATTAAAACAAGTACTGTCAATAAACTTTTTTAGTAAAGCTACATTAAACGTACGCTAATTTCAAACGAGAAAAGTAAAATAACTTCAATACAACTGCTATTGGTATAATTGGTTGATTGATACTACTGGAGATAAATGGTACTTACACTATTTTCCTTACAAATTAGTGATCCACACAGTAGAAAGCCACACACTGGTCACTGCTTAAAAACTAATTTTTAAGCTGTGCCCTGATCGTGTTGCGTAAAACTGTAAAAATCAGTTCTGCATACATAAACACAAAATTTACATTGATTGGGGTTGTATCTCAATAGCTCAGTTGGTTAGAGCGGTACTCGAGCAAAGTACATGTCGCAGGTTCAAATCCTACTCCATGTAAACTTTTTATTTATGTATTTAATAAAATTGATAATACTTTTTAACCACAATATCGTTTTCATATACGAAAATAAACTCAATAAACCCAAGTTCATAAATTTCTTGATATTAATTACAGGTAGGCATCTGATTATTTCAAAAACTCCAATTCAAACTTTTTCTATTTCGGCAAAAATTAGCGAGTTCCAGTAACTCTGAGACGAGATTTATCTAATGTCATATTTCTGAAGGAAACTATTATGGCCAAACAACGATCCGGTCGCGCATTAACAGTTATTCCATTTTAAAGAACAGAGAGTTCTTTCAGTTCTAGCGTGAGTTCAGAGTGTATTATCAATAGATCAGTTCACTTAGCCTCCCATCATGAAAAATATTTTGATGTACCAGTTGTATCTCACTTGTGCTTTAGAACATACCATTTGTGCTTTATTTAAAAATAATTCCGGAGGGTTAAAGAAGCACGCTTCGACTACAAAATTTGAATTGCTTCTAAAATGCAGTATACGGTTTTGGAGTATTTCAATTGTGTTAATTGTGCTTTAGTACACACAATGTGTGCCTTCTTGGTTTCGAGATACCTTGCAAAATCATGAAGGGGTTAAAAGAAACAGCCCTTCAATAATTTTAAACTGTTTATAAAATGCGGTATACTAATTTGGTAGTATTTTATTTGCGCTGAATTTGGCGTTAGTATACACCATTTGTGCTTTTTTGGTTTCAGGGATATTTTGAAAAAATTGCGGAGGGCTAAACGAACGTTAGTCCTTTAAAATTAAACTGATCCTAAATTGTTTTGTATCATTTGTAGTCTTTGTCTTTTCATTTGTTATTTTGAAAAAAAAGAATTTTAAATTTAGCACATGTTCTCATTTCTAAGCCTCGCCCATCTTGCACCTGATTAGTTGTCCTCCACGCTACAACTTGTATTTGATTGGTCACCCCAGGTAGCAGTTTGCATCTGATTATAATGCTCCATGCGTTAGCGTCGTTTTGGGCTCCATTTTCCATCAGGTGGGGCTCCGTTCCGGCTCCATTTCCGACAGTTAGAACTTCGCAAGGACTGCACTGGGGTTCGCAACTTCGCCCAAAATCTCAGTCCCATTGCAGGGCCCCTTACTCGTGCTGCCATCTTATGGTGTATTTTAAAAGCTAGTGCAAAGTGTCTTGTACTTGATTTATCACCATCATCTAATGGTATATGCGAAAAATAATAATTAAAGAATTACCTTCGATAGTTGTGGCTCAACCTGACACTTTCTCTAATGGATGGGACTCAGCTGCGCTAATAATAGACGGACCCGGTCCGGATTTCTAACGCTAGGGCCTCTTTGACGTGAGAGTTATTGGCTTTCCTTTACCTTATTTCCATGAGCCTATTTGATTTTTCCACTAGAGCTACCATTTTACCGCTCAGCCATCTTTAAAGCATATTACGTTAAATGTTAATTAAAAGAATTATCTTCGATTAATTATCTATCAAATTTTTCACGTGACCCGCCAGCAGAAAATGGATACCTTTTTTTTCAATTTAAAATAGTATTAAACGTTTATAACCATAAATCAATTTTTGTACTTAGCCGTAAGGCATTACTTATAAAACTACTGATCAAGTTAACGCTCAAACACAGAACATGTAAGTCTGAAAAAATTAACGGTTCACACGACGTATTTTAAACGGCATACGCTCAAGATGCGAGAAGCCGCGTCTAAAACAATTGCTACTCAAATAGACGAACTATTGTTAAACACAAAAGAGTTAAAATGGGATCTGGAAATTTACGGTGTTCAAAGAAGGTTGTAAAAGTTGGACCTGAATAATCGCAATACCAGGCAAACGAAGAGATTGGTGTAACCAATAAAATATGTAATAGTACAAATACTGTAAAACCTTCCAAAACAAAAGAAACTAACCAACAAACCATTGCAAATACCACAAACAAGCAAAAATCAGCGGCCTCTTATCTAGTGGGATATCTTAAAAACTAATTCATATGGCCCATCAGCAGAAAAATCACACACACCCCGCGCGTGCACGCACGCACCCAACCAATCAACCCAACTACTGCCAATATGAAGCAGAATCTTAAGTTACTTTTCTTGGTTACTGGTATTTCTACTCACCACTTTGTGTTTCACATAATCCATACTGCCAGTAGAATCGCATCTCTGCATTAAATTTTCAAAAATAGTTTGACAGGTCAAATATTTGTCATGTAGGAAATTGTTTTCATGACTACTACGAATAATCACAAGAAAAACCATTGAAATATTGAATCAAAATAACTCAAAAACAGTGAGACATGCTTATTAAGAAAATTGATATTCTTGAATTTCAAGTTTTGAGGGTTTGAATACCCTGTAACATTTATCAGTGTTCCATTATACATTTTATTGGCAAGTTTACCCATAAAGTACCAGTTTACTTCACTTTATCGTTGATTCACCTAGTACATGAACGTTGTTTTGGTACTATAATTTGATGTATTGAAAAACCAGAACACTCTCCAGCAATTTTATATTCTTACTCGGATAAAGCATTTTCAGTTCTAAGCGCTTAATCTTATTTCATTTCTATAATAGAAAATATGAAAAAAATTAGCCTCTGTGAAGACAGCAACGAAAGATAGCACCAGAAAAATACGAATGTACCCTAATACGACATAGGAAATTAAGGGAAATAATATCATTCAAAATAATTAGGTATTAAAAAGCAATTACATTTACACCGGGGTTCATTTTGGGTTAAACGCCCTTTACATAAAAAAAATAATTACCTTTTGTTCACATTTTCCCTTTTAAAGTAAATTTCTAATAGAGTATGCTAAATGTACAGCAAGCACCGCCGACTTAGAATTCCGTTCTCGAGTTCATTTAAAGTAAACACCTTTTAAAGCAAAAAATTATTGCACCCTTCTCACCTATCGTTCCGCATTTTCTAGGGTAATCCTCTAGTAGCATATACTACATGTACACACACCACCAGGTGTCGTCGACATAGAATACCATTCTGGGATTCATTGAGGACAAAAGACCCTTCACAGAAAAAAATTATTGCGCCCCTCTGATCTACTGTTTCACATTTTCCTTTCTAGAGTAATTCTCTGGTTACATATACTGCATGTACATCAAGTGCCGTCGACTTAGAATGCCGTTCTGGGATTCATTTATGGTAGATACCCTTCACAGAAAAAGTTATATTGCGCTCTTCTGACCCACCGTTTCACATTTTTCTTTTTAGGAAAATTTTGTAGTAGTATATACTACATGCACACCAAGTACCGTCGGCTTAGACGCCATTCTGGGATTCATTTAGGGTAGAACACCCTTCACAGAAAAAAAATTATTGCGCCCTTCTCATCTATCGTTACACATTTTCATTTCTAGAAAAAATTTGTAATGGCATATACTACATGTACGCCAAGTACAGTCGGCTTATATACCATTCTAGGGTTCATTTGGGCAGGACACCCTTCACACAAAAAAAATTATTATGCCCTTCTGAGCTACCGTTACACATTTTCATTTCTAGAAAAATTTTGTAGTAGCATATACTACATGTACACCAGGTGACGTCGACTTAAAATGCCGTTCTGGGGTTCATTTAGGGTAGGATACCATTCATAGAAAAAAAATTATTGCGCCCTTCTGACCTACCGTTACACATTTTCATTTCTAGGAAAATTTTGTAGTACATATATTACATGTACACCATGCATCGTCGACTTAGAATGCCGTTCTGGGGTTCATTTATGGTATTATTATCAAATAAACTATCACTTAGTAATACAAAGTATAACTTACTTATACTTTAACTTGTATATTGTATTAAGTATATTGACATTGATGCATTATATTGATAAATACATAGCATATCTACTATTCACTATTATTGTGTATTGTACTATTATTATAATAACAATCATTATCTACCATTATTATTATCGTAATTATGATCCGGCTCATTAGCATTATCAAAATGATCGCTGTCGCAGTTACCCATCAGTACTATCATTAGTTCATTACCATTACCACAGCCATTGAACAGAATTAGAGGGGCATTTTAAATCAGTAGCACAATAAAGATCAGGACAACTTGATGATGCTTCTTGTACATATAATATATGCTTAATTACCCCAGAAAATGTGAAACAGTAGGTCAGAAGGGCGTCATGATTTTCTTCTGTAAAGGGAATTTTACCCTAAAGGAACCCCAGAATGGCATTCTAACGGTGGTTGGTGCACATGTAGTGTATGCTACTACAAAATTTCCCCCCTATAAATAAAAATGTGAAACGGTAGGTCAAGAGGGCGCGATAATTTTTTCTTTCTGTGAAGGGTGTTCTATCCTAAATGGACCCCAGAACGTCATTCTAAGTCGACGGTGCCTGGTGTAGATATAGTATATGCTACTAAAGAATTACCCTAGAAAGGAAAATGTGAAACGGTAGATCAAAAGGTTGCAATTATTGTGTTTTACCTCAAATGAACCCGAAAACGGCATTCTAAGTCGACGGTGTTTGCTGTATATGCAGCGTACGCTTATTAGAAACGACTTTAAAAAGGAAAATGTGATGGTGGGTTAGAAGGGTGCAATTATTATTATTTCTTTTCTGTAAAGCGTTTTTTTACGCTAAAATAACCCTGGGTGTGAACATAGTTGCTTGTGAACACCTAATTATTTAAAATAATAGTATTTGTTTTACCAATGCATGTACGCCTATGGGTGTTCGGTTACATTCGTATTTTTCACTAACGGCTAAATCTCGATCAGTGCGGACCAATAGGAAATAGTTTTAATCATTTATATTGCAGTAACATAATTAGATTAGCTGCAAGTAAATTAGAGCTACGGGAATCGATGTTCCAATAAATGGGTTAAATAACAGTTTCCACATCAAAATGGAAAAGCACGGTTGATCTTGTGGTATAATCGGTCGCCTGGCACGCGGTTGAGGCAGGTTCGATTCCCGGCTTATGAATTTTTTTCTCTTAGGTTACAGTAGCTTTATTTATCTAATTACTTTTATTAGCTTACTGTAGTTTTGTGTATCTAATCTAATTCTGTTAGGTTACAGCAGTTTTGTTTATATTTTTTTTCCTATTATACCGTACATTTTAGATTTTTATACGTAACTACGAGATTTAACTTCTTGTTATTTTGCGGATGCTATCTTTCGTTGCTGTTTTCACAGAGGTAATGGTGTCGTATACACACCACACTACCATTCATGTTCTAAAAAATCACGGTACCAACTATTTTTAGAATTTGTTTTTGTCGTTTGTGCCACTATTATTTCAGTTTCGTTGTTGAATTAACTAAAAGGAACTTGGTGAACTAGTCATGCGTTTCTTTTTTCACTTAAAGATCCCATAGTTTGTAGCAGTTAATGTATTGTGGGCAACGTATGAGTACTTATATAACGATTTAATAAAATGTATAAAACTAAACTTCAAATTAATTTGAATTTACTGTAGGTAGCGGACCCCGAAAATTTTATTATTGTAATAATCGTTTGTCAAATCACCATTGTTCCCACGATCGAAAAGATAATTAGTGGATTTTTAATATCGTCATAATACGTCGTAATTTGCTGTTTTCAAAATATTTTATTTAGATATTTTATGTAAGGAATGTGAGATTGTTTGTAACTGATATTTGAGTAGGGTTGTAAAACACATGTAGAGGGGTGAGTAGCAGATGCACACTTAAAAATGCTTTACTGAGGGGACGTAACGAATCATTGGAATTTATTATGCGCCGACTCTTGATGTAAAAATGTCCCTAGCTTAATAAGTAATTGTGTCGGTACAGACCGCGATCAAAATATATCTTTGTTTGTTACTTGAAACCCGAGGAAGAAATGTAGGGTCGTTACGGACAAATGCATATTTTTAAAATTAAGATGTCGTGCAATAATAATATGAAACTGTTCCAACGGAAATGAATGTTTCTTGTTTTTTTATTACTTTTGAAAGATGGGGGTTGAGTGCGGGAGTGAAGTGGTTGGGTTGGAAATCGGAGGAAAGTTAGTTACAGTCAGAGTGTCAATCGAGCCAGATCGATTTTTGGATTAAATTAAATACCTTCACTGTAAACAGTTTGTCTTTAAAATAATTCTTGCGTGTACATTTTTCTTTTGAATTCGCCAACACTAAGTTGTCTTTTCTTTATGTATTTTTATATAACTGAAAGCTCGCAGCAAATCAATCAATCAAACCAGCCTAGATAACATATTAAATACCAAGCATTGTCTTGCAAGGGTATCTTATTCGTACGCGGACTCATTAAGCTGAAATCTGCTAAAATAAAAAGACAGAACAGGGCCCTCTCACTCTGGTATTTGTGCGAATTGGCATTATTGGATGTTGTTTATATTTATATTTGTGTAGAGGTAGAGATGGCTAGTGAAAGGGTATATGATACCACTGGTTATTAATTGTAAAAGGCAATTGCCAGTCGGTACACACTCCCAGGCCAGACCATTAAACTATTGTTTTTATTTGTTGTATAGATGAATGTGAAACCTGAGAGAGGAGCACTGTATTTTTATGACACACTCAAACTTATATATCGCTAACGATGTGAGTGATCTATTTATAACTTACCCTTGTAAGACTTTGTTTTAATGAGTTTTTTTTTGCCAGTTTGTCTAAGTAGAATTGTTTGTCTGCGAGCTGATTTCTCTTTGTATCTCTTTATAATTTGATTTATGTATTCTGTGCTTTAGTGGTCACTAAACAATTGGGTAGGTGCAAATTGCTTGTCTGTTTTCTTTTGTTCTTGCCTTTACCTTATTATCACCTGTGCAATTTTATTGTTGTTGTATTTTATATGTACCGTAATTTGCTTTATTGTTTTATTTGCTTATTTATTTAAAGACGGGCATAATTGGTTTTTAAAGGGCCACATGTTTGGTGTTATGATTTTTATTATGATTTTTATTTTGATTATTTATGACCCAATTGTGCGTGTGACTACATGTGTTTTTTAATATTGTGTTTCTGTGTAACTAAACTGCTTTTTATTCATTTTCTCTTAATGTTATAATTTTGTACGCACTTTAACCTGATTTAATGGTGTTTTGTTATATATTTAACCCTTTCATTGTTTTTTTGTGTTATTTGATTTATTAATGTACTTGTGCAATTACTTATTTATGAATAAAGTGGGTTTTATTGGTGGTTCTTTCCCACAATAGTATATTAACGGGCTGAACCACCGCTGCGCAACGCTTAATTTGAGTAGTTTCATTTTTTTTACATGCTGCTTATGATGCAACACTTACCTCATCCAGCCTATCTAATTTAGAGACCACAAAGTACTTACCACTAGGCGACCACATCGTTTGATCAAATTTGAGGTTTGCGAGTAATTAAATATCAGACTTGTAAATAAATTCTAAGGTTTTAATTATTGCCCGGAAAGTCAAAGTAAGGCAGGTAATTAATTTGAGTAATAGTGATATTATTGTCAGTCAAGTCAAGATAAATCACTTAGCGATTGTTTGGTTCTTGAATTTGCATTATTGCAAATAAGTTTAAATTACACTTTTCAAGATAGGGTAACTGGGGGACGTTACAGAGTGGTCCCTCGCAGCCAGGATGAGGGGGTGTTGCATTAGGGGCGTATTTACTTTTTGCCCGTTTTATTACAGTAACTTTTGCACTTTTAATTAAAAATAAAAATTATATAAAAAGGAGAGGTAGAATTGTTTAAATTTGGACGAATCAATTTAGTTTTTTTAAGCTTTGAACCATTAATTTTTTTGTTGAAAAACGTGCATTGTGAGGATGAAGGGTTATTAACGTCTGTTATGAAGGGCCGGGGTTTTAATTATTGCCCGGAAAGTCAAAGTAAGGCCGGCAATTAATTTGAGTAATAGTGACATTATTGTCAGTCAAGTCAAGATAAATCACTTAGCGATTGTTTGGTTCTTGAATTTACATTAAAATTACGCTTTTCGAGATAGAATACCTGGGCGACGCTACAGAGTGGTGTAACCAGGATGAGGGGGTGTTGCATTAGGGGCGTGTTTACTTTTTGCCCGTTTTATTACAGGAACTTTTGCACTTTTAATTAAAAAGAAAAAAATATATAAAAAGGAGAGGTAGAATTGTTTAAACTTGGACAAATCAATTTAGTATTTTTAAGCTTTGAACCATTAGTTTTTTTTTTTTGAAAACATGCGTTGTGAGGATGAAGGGTTATTAACGTCTGTTATGAAGGGCCGGGAGTTTTAATTATTACCGGAACGTCAAAGTAAGGCAGGCAATTAATTTGAGTAATAGAGACATTATTGTCAGTCAAGTCAAGATCAATCACTCAGCGATTGTTTGGTTCTTGAATTTGCATTATTACAAATAAGTTCAAATTACGCTTTTTAAGATAGGGTACCAGGGGACGTTACAGAGTGGTGCCTCGTAACCAGGATGAGGGAGTATTGCAGTATTGTTTACTTTTTGCCAGTTTTATTACAGTAACTTTTGCACTTTTAGTTAAAAGAAAAAAATATCAAAAGGAGAGGTAGAATTGTTTAAATTTGGACAAATCAATTTAGTATTTTTAAGCTTTGAACCATTAATTTTTTTGTTGAAAAACATGCATTTTACACTTAGCGATTGTTTGGCTCTTGAATTTGCATTATTGTAAATAAATTCAAATTACGCTTTTCAAGATACCGTACCTGGCGGACGCTACATTACGTTGTCTATAAACCATATCCGAGTACTGTAAATAAAATGTATTTAGATACATACTTCTGTAAGTACTGTATCTGTACCTAGATACTGATAAAAATGACAACACTCAAAGTTCCGTAGGTTTAATTAAATTATAATGAAATCGGAACTACACACCAAGTTATAGAGCAATAGACACAATTTTCATAATTTCGAAGCAGACTAATAAAAAGGTATTGGAAGTAATAAAAGAGGAATGGAGGAACATGAATCGTTGTGTTATCATTTGTTCAACGCTTGTTTGGCCAGACACGCCATAAAAATAATACAATAATGTGTTGGTAGTCGATATGTATAATAAAAAATGTAACGCTTATGTTATTATTCAACTATTAAACGATGATTTCTTTTATTTTACGTAAACAATATTTTTATTACATTTATGGCAGCTTTACGGTTCGTTCCTGACCAAGAATTAATAACACGATATAGCTATATATGTTTGCATTAATAGAATGCCGTAAAACTGATATAATTACGAATGTCAAATGATAACTTAATCCGGATCTGTTAGTTTTTGTTTAATTTTTTTAATGTCGGCAGGTGAACAATAATTTTTTTTACTTTTGTCATTCATTTTAGATGTTGATGATTAAATTAAATTTGACCGATTAAATAAAGTGTGGGAAAACTTCTTATTTAATATACAGGCGTAAATAACATTAACAATGAAATTGAAAGTAAAACCCATCCCTCTAACATTTACTACATAAATCAAAAATTCTAAAAGCCTCCAAGGTAATGTATTATTAATTATTTACATAGTACCAATACTTAAAAGGCTAAAAGAGAAAGATTTTATTAAAATAAATACAATCGAACAATATATAATGTAAAATACAATGTCTGTTTCAGGATTTGTTACTACAGGCAGTTTTTGACAATTTATTAATTTTTGACTATTTGTGTGATTACGAGATAAGAATAGAAAAGAGGGGGCTCAAGAATTTTAAATAACTGAACAAAATATAGCCATGTAGTGTCCGTCTACGACAGTTTACTTTTTCAGGAATATTTCTGATGAATCGAACCTCGACCTTTTAGTTTCGTTAACATTTCATCATTTTGGATTTTCGGTTCAAAATTATTTGAGCCACATTTAGTACATATAGCGCCACTTTATAAGCTTTACAATAGTGCCGTTGGCGTTCAGGAGGTGGCCATTTTGTTTTTTTTTGCGATAAAATTTGGAGGTTTCGTGTCCAGTTGAACTAGCGTCGCCTAGAGCCACAGAAATGTTCCTTTTCGAAGGGGGAGGGACTAATGCTAGTACCAGCACTGCCAGCCAGAACGTGCCAAATATAGCACGAAATTCCTTAAACAACGGTATAGTCTGTAAAAATAAAGATTTTCTATTTCGGCTTAGCGCTTTATTACTCTGAGACATTGGGAATATACAGCCGTTTCTTTCTAACGTTTGGGTTTCAATAGAAACGTACGCGACTTAAGTGAAAGCGTAAATTACCTGCTCAATGACTTAAGACCGCTCGCGAGAGGTAAACACAATGTAATTTTAATTCTATTCCAGAAGTTATAAAACGTTTTGAACGATTTTTAATTTTAACTATGTTGCAAAGTTTTTTTTGTGTGTGGATGCAGAGGTTTATTACTTAATATAATTCATTTATTTTGAAATGTGCAACAACGAAATCTGTAATTGGTAATTAAAAAGGAATTGATATGCATAAACCAGTTTTTATTGTTTACTAATAGTGACATTAATTGTACATGCAGAACATAACGTACATTCAAATATTATATAGGAATGCACTTATACCTAATGGGATAATTAGTAGGAAGTGATGGAAGTGGTAATCAATTCCTTATTATTTAATCTATTATAATAGGTGGCTATTTGCGTATTTAGACCCCAAAATAATACATTGCCTCCAAATCTTTTTAAAAAACGAACTTCGAATACCACCGTAACGAAAGTATAAAAAAAATCTGGCCTTATCAAAAAGATAAAATTTGATAATTTCGAAATTTAATATCTGGAAAAGTATTTGAGATACCGGAATATTGAATTCAGTACCGAACTGAGTTCGTTGAACACGTTTGGTAACTTCTGGAATAGGATTACATTTCCATTGTCTCAGAGTAATAAAGCGCTAAGCCGAAATAGAAATCTTTATTTTTACAGACTATAGCTAACGACACAATTTTGAAAGCAAGCGCCACCCGCCAAAATTTGGAGACATTTTTCTTAGCATTACCGTTTTGTTATTGGTGATTACGTTCCGACGTTATGTGATGCTAGCACCTCATTAGAGAAAAATCAAAATTTTACTGGAGATCTTACCGCGCCCCTAAGTACTTGAGTTCTATCATAGTGGTAGAAATAGTTTTGCTAAATTAATCCAAAAAAACCGTATAAAAAGTCTGTACTAGATTCATAACGAGCGTTCCCAAAATTGGCGATAATCACTTTACGATCACAATTGCAACGTTTTACTCTTATCATTATCTTTCGAACTCTTGTGGCGCTTTAGAGAACTCCTCACCCCTTTTGTTGATGTGGAAAATGAAATTTCGATAGAACGCTGCTAACAATCAAACCATTATAATCGAAATTTCGATTTCTTTATCATCATTTTTCCAAATCTGTGTAAGGGTGCAAAAATGTTTGGAAGTGCAACTTTTATTGAAAGTTGTAAGTAGTACCACAAAAGTTCTCTAATTAAACATGACTCTTAATCTATTATCAGAGTGCTATTGAAATTTCATTTTCTTCACCAAAACTTTTGCAAATCCTGCATCTCAAACAACTGTATGTTTTCTTTGTTATTGGAACCATTTTATATTGGCGGTCTAAAACTAGTAGGTACAGGACATGAATTTTAGCTGTGTAAATCTATCTTTCTAGTTATCCCTGGATTCGTAACAACAACTAACGTCCTATTACGGTTTCACTTACGAAAAATCAAAAAATATATGTATGTAAATATTTGGTGATATGTTCAAATAAAGAAATATAAAATATATAGTTCTACTCAGTGCATTACAACAAACACAATAAAAGAAAGGCATACAATTAACCCGAAGCTACTTTGTTTTACAACAATATAAAGGCGGTAATATAATGGACCAAATGATTACGAAATACATAACTAAACATCGACCTCCACGATGGCTGTTAGTTTTTTTTAAAGATAGTAGTCGTAGAGCATTAAATGCAAGCAATACAGAGTTTGAGCGAATGAGCGAAATAATGGTAAAACCTCATTTGAAAATTAGAGCAAACAATCCAAATGCGGACTCAAACAATTCTCCCTAAGTCATTGAAGATATAATAGGCGATATTATACAGGTAATGGTAATGAGCAATACAAAAAATATATGACAATTTTTCTCCAGCGAAAAACCATTAATCCAATAGTGCAATCCGAAAAGTTGTTGGAGCTTGCGCAATACGTATAAGAGAGGATCAGCAATACAGGAAAACTCAACATGTTTGTTACATTTGGAATAAGCTAGTTTGCAATGTAAAAAGTGAATAGAGATACCATTATCATCACTGTACTCCTACTGGTGAAAACAAGTAACGCCAACACAATAAGATGCGAAAATTGTTAATGTTATCAAAATGGCGGAATGCTAACAAACAAAAAGTTTCCAATACCCCTTCTAATTGAGTACTCGTTTGATATTCAACAACAGTAGTATAGCTATGCAGGAGCTAATTCACATAACCAATTTACATGTGTAAGAGGGAGACAGGTAATTACGATAAGTCTGAGAGAATGTTCTAAGGTCAAGACCACGCCCTCTTTTGGCGAGAAATTTAACAGCCACGAAACAGATCCATTTTCACCGAGGTAGTAGAGTAGTGGTGACACGACCTGCTTAGCATTCGGGAGGTAATGGAGTCGTGCTCTTTTAATGGCTGTATGTCTAATATATTTAACGCTGCTAACAATTTTTTTACTTGGTTGCGAAATCTGTTTTATTCATATATAACGCCATAATGGCACATTATTTTTACTTTACATTAGAATTACTAAAAACTACCCTAAAATTGATTTCCAATGATTAATAACCCAATTATCCCATTATTATTGATTAACTATATCTTTCCTTTTTGACTTTATTCTTATTTCTAGTAAATTTGTGATATTTTTTCTTATAAATTTTTTCATCTCTTTTATGCCCTTGAGATGGCAACAATGTAGCAGTAATTCAGAACATACACAACTACTTTCCAGGGTGTCAGTGATCTTAAGAGAACACTCCCATTTCCGGTTTGTTTCCAGGTTGCTAGATTAAAGCAGTCAATGAACTTTGGGATTTGTTCTTCAATCACCTTGAAATCTGGCAACACCGCACTGAGCTAAGCCGACTAACTCGACCCTAATTTGTACACAGCTTATAAATCACCTTGGATTTCAATTGATTTTAGATAATAAATATGATTTGTATAAGATTTAAACTGATTTTACAATTGTATGGCGATTTTAAGAGGTAAATTTAAACGGAGTTAATTAACACGGGATTTCGAAGGAATTACAGAACAGTTTGTGTTTCCGTTCGGCAATACTGACTTTCCAATCCTAAAAATTGTCTAGAAACTCATTGTTTCTGACCTGGTGAGGCAAAGGTTAACATTTTTAGTTTGATACCACTGAATTTTTGTACATGAACATTTGCTGGCCGTAGTCATACATACAGGGTGGCCCACCTACGTAGTCTCGGAATAAAGCTCCTAAATCAATAGAGATTTATAAAAAATTCCAACGGTATGTTATTGGAGACTAAGAGAGCTACTTTTTAAAATTATTTTTGTGTGTACAGGGTGCTCCATAAATACGTGGCAAAAAATTTCGACATTTTTTTAAACGGAATACCCTGTATATTTTTTCATTTTTAGAAATTGTCTTTTGTAAACTTTACAACGATACCTCGTTTTTAGTCATCGGATTTATAAAAAATGTCCAGAACAGATCATCGAAATGCGTCATCTTCAAATAGCTAAAACTTAATTTTTTATAATAGAACACCCTGTATATAAATACATGATATGAAGGCTTATTTAATAAGCTTTCTATTATCATAATTGTGGTAACTAGTATTACTTGTTAATATGTAAAAACCTAAAAATAAAAAATATGTAAGTTTAACCTTATCGAAGCCCTGACTGGTGCCAGCATATTTGGTGAAATGGAGTTACACGCTTCTCTTATTCTTACTTTCATATCTTCTTTAGTAGTCGCCGGTTGGTTGTACACTTTGCTTTTAACATACCCCGGAAAAATCACAGGGAGTTAGGTCCGGTGATCTGGCAGGCTAATGTACCGGTCCTTCTCTACCTATCCATCTATGTTGGAACTGCTCACTCAACCACTGACGAACAGGTAACACACAATGCACCGAAGCACCGTCGTGTTGGTACCACATATTATTTAAAACATGTTGTGGTACATTTTGCAAAAATTGCCTTAAATAATTTTGAAGAAAATCTAGAAACACAGCACCAGTTAATATCCTGTTAAAAAGTAGAGACCGATAACATAATTGTCGATAATATCACCCCAGACGTTTATTGACCATTTCTCTTGGGAAGTGGTTCTAAACAAATGAGGATTTTCATCTGCATAATAATGAAAATTATGACAATTTACCGTCCCATTTTTAAGAAAAGTACATTCATCTGTGTAAAGTAGTTTCCTGAAAAAATTCCGTTCAGTATTAATCTTATTATTTACCCATCTGCAGTGTTCCATTCTGTGATTATAATCTGGGGGTAGGAGTTCCTGATGTAACTGGTAATGAAATGGATGAAATTTATTTTTCTTTAAAATCCGTTGTATAGTTAAAACAGTAATTTTATTGTCTTCTGTAAAGGCAGAAGCTGGTCTTCTATGTGTAGTATATTTTATAGAACCGGTAGTATTGAATCTCGCTGCTACTTTTTTAAAACATGCGCAAGTAGGTTCGACGCTGTATTGGGCTTCCTCGGAGGTCCCAATATGGTCCACTGCAAGGTGGCAGCGGTACTAGCTCAGGCTAGAACTGCGACTAACCTATAGGGAGTGATCCTTATGCACGGTCAAGAGGTGGTTACTCTTTTAGGGTAACCATACAAAGGTGCGACGCGAAGATTGGTGCTCAAGGCTAAGTGCATAGTATTGATTTTCATATCTTCTGTTTAACCGTTTCTCCAACAACGCATCAGGCTTTAGAATACTAAACCAACAGCCATACTGTAGCAACCCAGTTACTGCAGGACGACTTATATTGCATCGAACTAATACTTGTTTCTTTCTTTCACAGATCCACAACATTCATCACCCATTGCTACAACAACAATACAAACAACAATGGTGTCAACTCAAAATCCAGTGCTGAAGGAGGAAAAGACTCTTAAACTGAACCCAACGCTACACATGTTATATGTTAGGGTACATCGAGGAGAGTTGGCGCGTGGGGTTAGATGACGCAGTGCTGTTGCACCCGCAGTGTCAACCATATAATCAAACCGGCAATACGGGAACGCATCGTTAGGAACGCCATCGCATTACAAGAAAACTTTCGCGATCACAGGTGAAATATTTTGTGAGTTTATTTTAACAGTTAATTTTGGGATCCTTGAATATTTTTTGCAGTTAGTGTGAGAGGGTGTACAGGTAAGTGTAGTAGGATTTTTGATCACGATTTGATTTGTTTATTACAATTTCGTAATGTTTAAGTTTTTCTAACCTAAATCATCATGAAACAACTGACCAGTGTTTTGAATGTTGCAAGCATCATTTCTCCTTATACAGTAAGGTGTGTTGGTGCACCATAAAATCAGGAGAGTACGCATTATTAAAAACTATACCTACTAGAAAATTTAAATTGTACTTATGTCAATAATCAATAACTAATTTAACTGAAACTTTTCTATTAGCATTATTACTGAATTAATGAAACTCATCTTTTTCACAGACGTGCCAACACAATACACAAGGAAAGGAAACGTTTCTAGAGGCACATGGACGCAACAGCAGTTAGCTGCTGCAATTAATGCCATAGACAGGAATGAAATGGGTGTGCGTCAAGCAAGCCAACAAAGATTCTCGTAAGGCCGGATATCCGTGGCTTGATTCTTTTCTAAGAAGAAGTAATGGACTTACAATACGCAAAGCTGAATGTGTGTCGGCATCTCGTGCAATAACAAAAGAGAACGTTGCCTCTTACTTTGACCTTGAACGTATATTGATCGAAAATAATTTAATAAATGAGCCGGGGAGGATATTTAACATAGACGAGACAGGCTTGCAATTAAATACTCGACCAGGAGACGTTATAGCTGCCAAGGGATCAAAAAATATAGCATCAATCTCATCTGCCGAAAAGGGTCAAACTATTTCAGTTGTGTTTTGCAACGCTGAGGGCCACTACCTACATTCCTCCGACCTGTATTTTTAAAGGCAAGAACAAAAAGGCTGAATTCGAAGTTGGAATGCAGCCAGGTTCTCTGGTGTATATGTCAGAAAAATCTGCATATGTGAACAATGAAATTTTTTTTAAATGGTTTAAAGAACTATTCCAACCACGGAAACCCCAAGGAAAAGTGTTATAGCTACTTGACGGGCATTCCTCTCATTGCAGTAATATGCAGCTGAAAATGAAATAATGTTATTTTGTTTGCCAAGTCACCGTACCCAATTTTTACAGCCTTTGGACAGAGGATTTTTTAAATCTCCTTCAAAGCATTTTATTATGATGCTTGCAATTTGTTTCTGCGAGCAAATCCTGGGAGACGTATTACCCGGCTCCAATTTGGGCAACTACTTGCTTCTACATGGGAAAAATCTGCTACCATAAAAAATGCAGTATCGTCGTTGAAAGCAACAGTCCTAGTACCCTTTGATCCGAACATTATTCCTGACTACGCCTACTTTACAGAAGAAACTCCACAGGAGAATCAAAGTAATAATAAGGGAAACGTCAGAAGAAGAGGTAATTCTCCAGAGCTAACGCCAGGTTGTTCTCATTTCCCTGATCAAGACACCATTACTCCTGGAAAAATGCTGGATCAAATATCTCCAGTGACCGTAGCACGTGCAGTAGAGACTGTACGAAAACGTACACCACAACTTGCTTCTGTCCTAACGACTTCCGAAAACATTGCAGATAAGAAGAAAAATGCAGAAAAAAAAGGCAAGTTTGGCAACTTCGAAATCAACAAATGGGATTAAGAAAATTATCAAGAAAAAGGCGCGCTTTTCCGATTCCGATTCTAACGAGGAAAATAAAATTACCCTTCCTTATGACGACTCAACTAGTTCTGAAGACGAAAAAGACATTTGTGTAGGATGTAAAGAAGATTATGACAAGACAAAAAGGAAGGAAGACTGGAGCCAGTGCATAAAATGCCAGTGTTGGATGCACGAAGACCGTACCGAGTATCTGAATTTCTGCGACACTTGTGAAAAAAATCGAACAAAAAATTTTTTTTTTATTTATACAATCATGTTTTGTAATAAGAGTTTTACTTATTAAGTTCGATTTTTTGTAATATTTAAATATTTTGATGTATAACAAAAGGTTTCATAAAATGATGTTAAGGTTTTTAAATGCATTTTACAAATTAAGTATTGAAAATATAAGTTAAAGGGGGTGCGTCAACTCACCCAAAGCCCTGCGTCATCTATCCTATATACATAAGGTTAGATGACGCACCTTCAAGAAAAAACAATTAAGATTTTACCAGAACTTAAAGCCAAAGATAAAATTCTGTGTTTCCCGTCAAAACCTAATACCTTGGAATACCCAATTCCATATCTGGTATTTCCCTTTTAATTAAAATTTAGAGTTTGAAGCAATTGTGTTGCATAATTACACACCTATATCGGAAAAGGAAAAGGCCACGTATTTCATTCCCTCCCCAAGGGGGAAGGCGGGCTGCTCGAGCTTTCCAAGCTGTATCATTGTTAAGCCATACTGGATCAATATACGATTAAAAAAATCCTAGGGCACCTGGTATAATAAATACTGAAACATACTCTGAATGTGCTATTATTAATTCTAGAAATATAACACCTACATTTCAAATATTTATAAATACTATGAAATACGTACCGGTGGCCAACTAAGAACGGCCGTCGGCCATATCTCAGGAATGGATTATAGTACAGGTTCGGGAAAAAAATTTTTATAACAAAAGTGACCTCGAGAAACGCCTGGAAATTATTTTCAGAATTGTAGGTCCACCGCTAGAGGGCGTATTTGACAGTTAAAATTTTAAAAAGCAAAATTTTTCAAAATTTACTCAATTAAGTGGCATATTAAATATTATAATCAGATTCCTCGACAAATTCTGCATATTTTTTATTTGACAAGTTTTAGTCTATCTCTTCAAATAAAAGGTGGGGGAGAGTGGGAACCTTGTTACGAAAAAACGCCTTTAATTTAGGTTCTGCTTGACCGATTTTAATAAACTTGATGTTGTTTGAAAGAGCTTTTGTTAAACAATAGAAAATTTGTAAATTTGAAGCAATCTGATTAATAACATGAATGCTAGAGGCGCTGTTTAATATTTTTTAATATTGTGTTTCTCTTTACAATTTTAAATAGAAGCATAAAAATTTAAGTAGGTCTTTAAAAAGTAGACTAAATTAGTAATAAAACAGTGAAAACTGCAAGTCGATATCTTTTTCCTATCCTGAGATATCGTAAGAAACAGGTAAATGGCGGGAATTGTTCTTCCGACGTCTAGTAGGCTAGTCGCGTTAACGGAAATTATTAAATTTAGCCTGGATGAAAAGATCTTACACTAGTCTGCAGTAATTTAAACTGTTATCATACTAATCTTACGGTTGCCGCTAGATTACCTAAATGTAATGGTGTCGCTACTAACAATGAGAACAAATTATAAAATAATAATGTGATAAATCTAACAATTAAAACCTTAAATAAATAACTACGTAATTAGTGTCGCCCTAGATGTTCGAAATGTCGTCCATCATTTTCAATGCATGAAATCAATCGCACTTCTAAAAGAAGTGCCAATTCGTTGCTTCAAAAATCTAAATATCTTTCTCCATTAACAGTCTCATTAAAAAAAAGGCCCAATTATTTCTCCACCTAGAATCCCGCACCACACATTTACAGACCAACGACCCTGATGTTGGACCTCCTGTATCTAGTGGGGATTCGTTTCAGACCAGTAGTGCATATTATGTCGATTTACACTACCATCACTATGAAAAGTAGCCTCATCTGTCCACATAATTCGTGAAATATTTCAGGATCGTCGTGTATTATATTTGAGAGCCAGTTGCAAAAATCCAACCTGGTATCGAAATCTTGAGCATTCAAACTATGGTATAGGACCATTTGATATGGGTGCAACTAGCCTACTAGACGTTGGAAGAACAATTCCGCCATTTACCTGTTTCTTACGATATCTCAGGATAGGAAAAAGATATCGACTTGCAGTTTTCACTATTTTATTACTAATTTAGTCTACTTTTTAAAGACCTACTTAAATTTTTATGCTTCCATTTAAAATTGTAAAGAGAAAACAATATTAAAAAAATATTAAACAGCGCATTTATGTTATTAATCAGATTGCTTCAAATTTTCTATTGTTTAACAAAAGCTCTTTCAAACAACATCAAGTTTATTAAAATCGGTCAAGCAGAACCTGAATTAAAGGCGTTTTTTCGTAACAAGGTTCCCACTCTCCCCCGCCCCTTACTTGAAGAGATAGACTAAAACTTGTCAAATAAAAAATATGCAGAATTTGTCGAGGAATCTGATTATAATATTTAATATGCCCCTTAATTAAGTAAATTTTGAAAAATGTTGCTTTTTAAAATTGTAACTGTCAAATACGCCCTCTTGCGGTGGACCTACAATTCTGAAAATAATTTCCAGGCATTTCTCCAGGCCACTTTTGTTATAAAAATTTTTTTTCCCGAACCTGTGCTATAATCCATTCCTGAGATAGCCGACGGTCGTTCTTAGTTGGCCACCCGGTACATACTCTTATATACTAAATACATATTCTAGACACCTTAGATATTTTTATAAATATGCACAAATTTTCTTTAGTAGCACACTCTCCTCGGGTTTTAGTCATAAATCAAAATTTTCTAAAAATTCCGGTAAATGAACAAAAAAGTCATACTCGTAGACTTAATTACAAATAAATCAAAAACGACATCCAAAATGCACAAAACATAGTATTTTTAAGTATGTCATTGCAATAAAAATAGCAAGAAAGCAATAATCAGTTTTGAGGTGAAATATGTTTACATACATTATAGTTAAATGCGTCCGAATTCGTAACCATACAATTTTGAAACATATTTACCGGAATGTTATAAATATAGATTTTACCAATCTGAGCTTAAAAATTAATTGCGCATATTTATATTTACTAATAAATATCGTTCTAGAACGTTTGTTAACTTAGTGCTATTTCCGAATGCAATAATCCCTCACCAAATCGAAACGTAAATAAACATCGCCTTACAATGTGTAAAATAACAAAAATATTATTAGTGTTTGATCGTTTGATTATCTATTCACAAACACACATAAATATAATTTTCTGGAATTTCACATTCAGAGCTCTGTCCAATCTCCCATACCATAATTTCATAAATGAAAGTTTCGTCTACTGTCTTAAAAAATTCTTCAGGGTGAACTACGAAATAAAAATGTTGAATTGCGTTTTTAATGCACAACGCAATAGCGGCAAAAACCAAACAAAGATATGATACATTGATTTTTTTGAAGCGAGGAAATATGTAATTGATGTTTTATATATGTTACTGTCATTGAACCATCAATCATACTATGTGGTCTGTTGTGACAGTTTAAAGATACATTAAAAATGATAGGCATCCAGTTTTAACACATTGAAAACAGGTTAGGCGACGACATAGAGCGCGTATAAGATTTATTTAACCCATTTTTTACACGTGCAAAAACAGTTCAATGTAAAACAAGTATGCTTTGATTCTGTTTCAACTAGTTTGTAACTATACGGGGTGTACCAATAAAGATAATTACATTATTATGTTGCAATGCAGCGCCATCTTTAGCTTGATGTCATGAAAAATCTATGAATGGGGTAACCTGCTTAATTAAAAGTCTCAAACCGAAATATTTATTATTTGTACAGCGCCATCTAAACTACATTTACATCCTTGAGACTAATTTTAAAGCTATCTTTATTGGTATTCATAAATTATCAGACTACCTTTTATATAGGGTGTTCTATAAAAACCACATTACTTGTAATAAAAAGTGTGGCAAAGCAATTTTATTTTATGTCATTTTTGAACATATAAAGTTTCATATTAATTATTTTCGTATGTAAAAAAATGTCTTAAACTCGATTATTTACGTTTATCCAGCAAAAACAATGAATATTTTGTAATTTAAAAAATATCGACCAATACCCAAACAACATAATCTAATCACAACGGTGAATATCGTCACAACAGCCTAAGAAGTTCTTGTTTACGTTGGTCATTGTTAAGATCACCTAGTCTCGTATCCGTTGTAATTTGAGAAATGACTTAGCGTCGGTACTTACCGGTAGGAACTTGGCAATTCAAGTTCAGCGATAGAATGTGCATATTGCTGCACAAGTTAGCAAATAACTTTTCAGTAATAAAAAATACCGTATTTCGAACCAGATGTTGGTAAATTTTATTATCTAAAAATAAATATGCAAGTATAGTCGGTAGAATGGATTAATTTCTAATTATACTAATAATGTTCGTGAGATTACATATCTCTCTCTTTCTAACACATGGCATTTGGGATAAAAACACAGTTTTTATGTCCGGGGGCGGTGAATTAAGGAGAACGCTCAACGTTATGAGCATTTCAACTTGAGCATACAGAATTGCACATAACAAGCATTATTAGACCGAAAACTGTAATTTATATACATGCATATGTAATAATGATTAATAAAGAAAGGATGTAATGTGATTTCAATATGTATTTTATATATATATATATATATATATATATATATATATATATATATATATATATATATATACCGGGTATAAATTTGACACCACTGTGATGCCCAGGGTAATCTTTTGCAACCCACCCCAGGTTCCAGCCATCTCACCCCTATTCATCAGTACGAAACAAAATGATAATTAACCCATTATTTTGTTGAAAACGGCAAGAAAAAGTTAGTACTTTTAGTTGTGTTTTCGTATTTATCGCTACTAATATCAAATCAAAAAGACCGTAAAAATTACGATCTATAAGTCAAAAAAACACAAAATATTGTTTATCAGAGGATTTATTATTAAAGAAACTTTCAGATAACTTTTGTTGTCACATTTGCTTGTAGAATTCTCAATAATTTTTCTTGCGAATGCTTGATATCATGAAGCGCCTTTTTTTATTAAAATTTGACATCTGTCATTACTTTTATTCTAATTCTGTAATACCTGAAACCTCTTATTAATTTTACAAAGATGATTTACACTACCGCCGAACGTGTTGAAATTATTTTTATTTCTGGTTCTAATAACCGTTGTGCTCGACAAACTGCTACAGCATTTAATGCATTACATCCTGGAAAAAACGTAAGTCATCGGTATGTTTTAGAGCTAATTTTAAAATTTTAACAAACCGGGTCGGTTATCAATAAAAAAATAAATCAACCTCGACTCGTACATGAAGCTGCTCAAACCGAAGTTCTTGGTCAAACTACAATGGATGGCAAAGTGTTGAATATTGCACAAATAAATTCCATCCCTATAAGATCCATACTACTCAAGAACTTGGCGATGATGATCCAGCTAGGTGTATTGAATTTTGCGAAATTATGACCAATAAGATTATAGATGAACCTGAACATTTGTTTTAGCGACGAACGTACCTTTTACCTTAACGGTCATGTCAACAAACAAAACTGTCGTTATTGTAGAGATGATAATGTTCATCTTATTAGGAAACACAATACACAGTATCCTGAATTAATATCTGATCAGGTTTTCTTTGAGATTTTATTATTGCACTGTTATTTATTAATCAAAATTTAAATCGTGAACTCTAAATATTAGATGAAACAATACAGCCTCTTAGAATTCCAGAATTGGAAAATCAAAGAGATGAAGATCATGAACTAGTTTTGCATGGTAATTTGTTTTTTCATAATTGTGGACCAGAACAGGCTAAATTTGGCCTATCACGCTAAAGCACTCAGAGACACTTAGGAGGATGGACAGAGGGATATTGAATTACCACAAAATGCCTATGAACAGCTATCTTAAATTTTTCCATATCAAGTTACAGAAAAACAGGACCTAGGGAATTATTCCAGAGTTTAAAAAGACGTGTAAAAGAATGTGGATTGCGCCCGTTTGGTACGACAAGTGGAGATTTGTACTGCATACTGATGATATGAATGAGCTAACCGAGTATTCGTTACATTTTCAAAAAGACGGGACCCTCCACATTATACACTACGTGTTAGAAACTGGTTAGAGTACAATTATGCAGATCAGTGGATTGGTAAGAGAGGACCAGTGGAATGGCCACCCCGGTCTCCAGACTTGACTCCATTACATTTCTTCTTTTGGGGTCACTTAAAATCTGTGGACTCAGCCCCAATCTAATGCAGATCAGCTGCAACGAATAATTGAAGAATGCCGAGCTATTACGGGACAAACCTTTGACAATGTACGACATGGATTTAAGAATAGACTTTATTATTGGTTTGAGAATAATGGAAGTCACTTTGCGCATCTTAATCTAGATTAGATTCATCATGTCATTTATAACATGAGTGTCTAATTCTCTATGGGCCATTGTTCAGATTTTCAGTTCATTTTGAGTATCTCTTTTTGGAAAATAGTACCCAAAAAAATAAATTTGAATAAATTGATTTAAATACTATAACTGGTAAGTTCATGTTTTTAAGAATATCTATTGTAGCATGTGTATTAAGTCATTTTTGTATTTCACCGGAAAAACAGAGGATTATGGATTTTGACAGCGATGATGATGTAGGTGATCTTACATATGTTAGCAGCGATGCCAGTACTAGTAGCGAATGAAATGACCCTGACATAGGAGTAGAAATGAAAGGTGACCTTCTAAAAGGAAGAAAAAGAAAGAAAAACCCTACAGGATGAAAAAGGAATATAGTTAAACACAAGAGACTCGGGAATGGAATACAAAACTGCGAAGAAAACTATTAAGGCCAAAGTTGTTAGATCCCTGTGTGCTGTTGTATGCAAACTTAAATGCAGAGAAAGAATTTCTGAAGAAAAGCGAAATATTGTACATGCACAATTTTGGAAGCAGCAAACGTCCCTAGAAATTAGGCGACAATTCATTGCGTCGCATGTGGAACAAGTACCAATTTTCCGACTGCGTGAAACAACAGGTGAAAGACCAGGCCAAAGAAAGGAAATGCACAAATATCATTTTGAAATAGAAAGGATTCATCAGAGAGTGTGCAAGAAGTTCTTCTTAAACACATTGAGCATTTCTCATCAAACTGTTGACACAACAATACGAAAGAAAAAAGGAGGAATGCTAACGCCCGATAAATGTGGGAAACATGAACCGGCGAACAAAATATCTGAAGAGATTAGGAATAGTGTAAGAATTCACATATCAAAATTTCCAGCCTACGAGTCCCATTACAGCCGAGAAAAAACGAAAAAGAAATATTTGGGTTCCAATTTAAATATTTCTCGCATGTAGAGCTTATACCTTGAAGATTGCCAATTAAACGGGGTACCAAAAAAAAATACGGTAAAACAATGGCTGTACGCCGAAATCTTTAATTACGAATTCAACTACTCATTTCAAAGTCCTGACACAGATACATGCGATAAATGTGACAACTTCAAGTTGCAACTACAAGAAGCGACTCAAAAACTTAAGACGTACTCTCCAGGAAACTTATGAGGAACGTTTGAGAGATGCCAACAACCGTTACAAACTAAAGTCAGAGGATAAGAACAAATCCAGACTGAATCATAATTTGGAAAAGGTTATCATGATAGATCTTCCTACTCCCGATCTTTAGAACTCACAAAGTTTTTATTCCCTTAAACTGTGGACATATAATTTAACGATCAATGATTCAACCTCGCAAAAATCTTTTTGGATGATGTGGGATGAAACCGTAAGTGGTCGTGGGGGAAGTGAAATAGCTTCTTGTATTATTAAATTGCTAGAGACTGAAGTACGAGGCATTCGAGAACTCACCATTTGGTCCGACAATTGTCCCGGTCAAAACAGGAACATGATATTGGTTATGTGCTATTTTTGGATAATGAAAATTAAACCTGAAATACAGACTGTAAATCATAAATTTCCCGCTAGGGGTCACACCCACCTTGAGGCAGATTCAGATCATGCATTAATTGAACAAGAAAGCAAAAAAGTACCTCAATTTAATATCATGACACCCTGGGACTGGCAGCAAATGGTGCGGTTGTGTGGAACAAAGAAGAAACTAAATGTAATAAATATGGAAGTCAGCGATTTTAAAACTCTGTATGAAGGACTAAATGCACCATTTCTTTCCAGAAAAAAATCCAATGATGGAGCCGATTTTTCTATCTCCAATGTAGTTCATTTGCAAACAAGACGGGATGAACCCGGATTTCTCTTTTAGAAAACAAATTTTGAAGGCGAATTTCTTGCCGTAGACTTGAATAGGAAAAGAATGCGTTTAACTACTATGACTGATATTATACCTCAAATTAGAGCCGTACCCAAACCAATTTCTACCAAGAAGTATCAGCACCTACAGAAACTTCTGCAGTGGGTACCTAGCAGGTTCCATGATTTCTATAAAAACATTTTACATGGGAATGAAGACCTTGAATGAGCCAAGGAAAATTTATTATATTTTTTTAATTCCATGTTAACCAAGCTATGAACTTACCTTCAGTTAAAATTTGTTTTTTCTTAATAAATGATATTAAGTTTTACGTTTTGTTTTAGAAATTTTTAGAATTAATTTTAAAATAATTATTTCAAGTCCACTTGTACTAGTAATATACTGGACTTGGAATGAGGCTAAGTCATTAAAATTATTTTTTTGCAATGGCAAAATGTTTTGAAGATTTATATTTTTTCATGTAAAAAGGTTCGTATACAAACGCTAATTTCAAAATTATACAACTTAAATAAATGTTTTGGTTAAGAAAAACAGTTTTATAAATCTTAAAACGGCTATTTCTGAAAAATAAGGTTTTTGGACTTGACATAGTTTGCCTCTGAGGTACAGAACTGTTAATAGTTCAATCGGAAATCGTGGGGTGCAAACTCGAGTTCAAGTGAGCATCCTCACTTTAAAAATCGGTTTTCTGACGAAATTAGTCTTTAATTGGCCCTAAATTATAGGCATATTTTTGTTTAATTTAGGTCACATGGGGGGCAACTACAAAGAACTTCATCATTATTGTTTGATAGGTAAGAAAAGTGTACCTAAGCAAAGAAAGGTTTTCCCATTTAAAAAGCATTGAAGACCCTCACCGCAACATGCTCCCTTTAAAGAGAAAATTACAAGCACAAATAAATTAACTTTAACGCCGTTCTAGTATTTTCATAATAAGTAAATGGAGCTGTCAGTCATAAATCGAAATGAAAATTTCGCAAATATAAATACTCTTTTTATAATTATCTAATAAATTTCGCGTGTTCATTCATCAAGTTTTAAGTATGTGTACGTTTGTAATACAATTTATATAATAAATATAAAACTTTAAATTATTTCAATAAATGTAAATAGGTTCCTAGTAAATTAACTAATTCTGCAATTTTAAGTTATGAAATAAATAAAAAAAAAATTAAAATATGAAGGTTTCCATACAAAATGCACTTTGCGCGATCCGTGGACTTGATAAGGATAGAATAATGTATCGTGCAAAGGTTTGTTGTCGAGCTTTGAATAAGACCATTTTGGACCAGAAGTGCTTTATAAACTTTTATTTCTTTTGTCTTGCAAATTTAAATATTATCAGCAAAATATGTGAGTTTAGCAATAAAAGTAAGTATTGCACAAAAAAAGTTTTAAACACATAAATAATTAGATTTTTTCAATATAACTTTGCTAGACTTTATTTTAACGTTTGTAGTTTTTTCTAAAAAACAGAGAAGTGGCCATTAAACATTACCCAATTGTCACTGCTCCAAAAAAATGAATAACTCGATTTTTTAAACACTTGTTGCCGTTAATTTAAGGATTCGCGATTTAAAAATTTTGATGTTTTCTTGTGTGTAAATTTACCGCTATGTTTTAAAGGCTCATTTATGTTCATTTTCATACGGCCATAAAGCAAAACGTTATTATTTAAATCGACATGTTGAACAAATATTTATAATATAATAACAAATCGCGGTAAAACCATTAATAAACAATTAAAATGGTATACGTAATAGGAGAAATTTGACAAAAGTTCTAAAAATACGAAAGAATGTCTATTTTAGTAAATTCCACCCTATTGTGTAAAACTCTCATGCTGTGTTATACGTATCATGAAAAGGTAGTAAGTTTTTGAAATTTGCTAAAATGTATTTACCTTCTACGTTTAGAATAATGAGCGACCGTCGGTGGTGTATCTTGTGGAATTGGCATTGGGGGGATTTGATGATGATGTGGTGGTGGAGGTGGTGGTTGTAAGTATGTTGGGGGGGCCGCATAATGAGGCGGACCACCCCCGGCGTAAGCGTACATATCCACTGCGATTGCAGTCTTTAAATTCTTTTATAGAAGACACTGCACTTGACACAAAAATGCGACGGTTAACACAAATTTTAACAAATCTCAAAACACTACGTTTAAAATTGTCCAACTCTTAATCGAAAATAAATCATTACAAAACGAGCGAAATGCGAGAGTGCTGATTTACGTAAAAACGCATGCTTTCCACCCGCACACAAAAACGTATACACAACACAAGGATCACTCGCGTACTGGCGTACGGGACTGGGCCGTCACCCGGAGTGGGGCACATCAACAACAGGTACACCACGTACCCTTATGGGATATGGAGAGACGCGGTTTCATCTGCGTCCCGTCTTTACTTTTAGTGCCACTTCGATGAAGTTTGTAGTTGGTCGCGAGTTTTCCAAAACAGTAAGTAATAATCATTATAAAACATTAATTACGTAGAAATTAAACGATGAGAAATTCATTCATTTTATAAATAATTCCGGATATTATTTATTAGTCTTTAATGTAAATTTAATTATATCATTTACAGAAAAAAACATTCCGCAATGGAAAGTATTTGAAATTAACAGAAAGATAATCATAATTAAGACGCTTCTTCTACATGCGGGAATTTTGTGATTGCGGTCACATTACGTGATCAATTAAAAATAATGTGAATTGTTGTTAACCAGATTTGTACTAATTCCATTAAACGACGGAAAAAAAATTTTACAATTATTGATTATCTTCAAAAACGCATTTTATGATTTCTCAAAAACACAATTACATAATTAAACTAAACCTACTTCATTCTCATTTCAGCGCAAACTTAAGAAATTAAATTAATACAAGATCAAGTTACCAATAAAGTCCAGTAATAGATATTTGAGTTTAAAAATTTGAAAGATGGTATTTTTTGATACAGTACACATTTATTCTGTTTAACATTGAAAACTTAAAATTTTAAAAATAGAGAAGAGCTAAATAATAACACTTTTTTTAATGCTATAAAATGTGAAATTACCTCACATTACCCCCAGTATTATTAGTCAAATTAAACTAATGATAATACTCTATGAATGTAACAATATTTCCTCATGAAATACGTTAACCCAATATATACAGGGTTATTTTTTTAAAACATAGGCTATCTTTTTTTTTACTAAAGATAGACTTTTACTTCCAAAAGTAAAGTTTTATCGCGTAATCTAACTACGAAAATTTCATGAAAAAAATGACTCCAGCGTTGTCAGTTTTTATAGCATCTTCAAAAATAACATGTTTTTAAATGGCAACATTGCATTTTTTTTTGCAAAATCTGATGCACGCTTTACTACAGTCAAAAGTACTTGAGCGAAAAATGTTCGTTTTGGAAAGCCGTTTACGATTTACTATTGCTTAATAGTTATTACGCAGTAGTTTATTGTTATACTGGTCTTAGTGTGAATTTACCTGTCAAGTAAACTTTTTTTAAACTTTTTTAGGATACTACAAAAACTGGCAGCGCTGAAGTAATTTTTTTCATGAAATGACGTCTAGATTACGCCCTAAAACCTTACTTTTGGAAGTAAAAGTCTATCTTCAGTAATAAAAAAGATAGCCTATGTCAGGTTTTAAAAATATAACCATATGTATTATGATAGTATATCTATATAATATATATATATATATATATATATATATATATATACATACAGTGTGTTATTTAAGTACGTGGCCAAACTTCAAGAGGCGATAAACTAAGGATACTCTATGAATGTAACAATATTTCCTCATGAAATACGTTAACCCAATATATACAGGGTTATTTTTTTAAAACATAGGCTATCTTTTTTTTACTAAAGATAAGACTTTTACTTCCAAAAGTAAAGTTTTATCGAGTAATCTAACTACGAAAATTTCATGAAAAAATTACTCCAGCGTTGTCAGTTTTATAGGATCTTCAAAATAACATGTTTTAAATGGCAACATTGCATTTTTTTGCAAAATCTGATGCACGCTTTACTACAGTCAAAAGTACTAGAGCGAAAATGTTCGTTTTGGAAAGCCGTTTATGAATTACTATTGCTTAATAGTTATTACGCAGTAGTTTATTGTTATACTGGTCTTAGTGTGAATGTACCTGTCGAGTAAACTTTTTAAACTTTTGAGGATACTACAAAACTGGCAGCGCTGAAGTAATTTTTTCATGAAATGACGCCTAGATTACGCCCTAAAACCTTACTTTTGGAAGTAAAACTCTATATTCAGTAATAAAAAGATAGCCTATGTCAGGTTTTAAAAATATAACCATATGTATGTATGTATGTATGTCTATATATATATATATATATATATATATATATATATATATATACATACAGTGAGTTATTTAAGTACGTGGCCAAACTTCAAGAGGCGATAAACTAAGGATACTCTATGAATGTAACAATATTTCCTCATGAAATACGTTAACCCAATATATACAGGGTTATTTTTTTAAAACATAGGCTATCTTGTTTTTACTAAAGATAGACTTTTACTTCCAAAAGTAAAGTTTTATCACGTAATCTAACTACGAAAATTTCATGAAAAAAATTACTCTAGCGTTGTCAGTTTTTATAGCATCTTCAAAAATAACATGTTTTTAAATGGCAACATTGCATTTTTTTTGCAAAATCTGATGCACGCTTTACTACAGTCAAAAGTACTAGAGCGAAAAATGTTCGTTTTGGAAAGCCGTTTATGAATTACTATTGCTTAATAGTTATTACGCAGTAGTTTATTGTTATACTGGTCTTAGTGTGAATGTACCTGTCGAGTAAACTTTTTTTAAACTTTTTGAGGATACTACAAAAACTGGCAGCGCTGAAGTAATTTTTTTCATGAAATGACGCCTAGATTACGCCCTAAAACCTTACTTTTGGAAGTAAAACTCTATATTCAGTAATAAAAAAGATAGCCTATGTCAGGTTTTAAAAATATAACCATATGTATGTATGTATGTATGTGTATATATATATATATATATATATATATATATATATATATATATACATACAGTGAGTTATTTAAGTACGTGGCCAAACTTCAAGAGGCGATAAACTAAGGATACTCTATGAATGTAACAATATTTCCTCATGAAATACGTTAACCCAATATATACAGGGTTATTTTTTTAAAACATAGGCTATCTTGTTTTTTACTAAAGATAGACTTTTACTTCCAAAAGTAAAGTTTTATCACGTAATCTAACTACGAAAATTTCATGAAAAAAATTACTCTAGCGTTGTCAGTTTTTATAGCATCTTCAAAAATAACATGTTTTTAAATGGCAACATTGCATTTTTTTTGCAAAATCTGATGCACGCTTTACTACAGTCAAAAGTACTAGAGCGAAAAATGTTCGTTTTGGAAAGCCGTTTATGAATTACTATTGCTTAATAGTTATTACGCAGTAGTTTATTGTTATACTGGTCTTAGTGTGAATGTACCTGTCAAGTAAACTTTTTGAGGATACTACAAAAACTGGCAGCGCTGAAGTAATTTTTTTCATGAAATGACGCCTAGATTACGTTCTAAAACTTTACTTTTGGAAGTAAAAGTCTATCTTCAGTAATAAACAAGATAGCCTATGTCAGGTTTTAAAAATATAACCATATGTATATATATATATATATATATATATATATATATATACAGTGTGTTATTTAAGTACGTGGCCAAACTTCAAGAGGCGATTCTTTGAGTGATTTTAAGAGGAAAAGTTTATATGAACAAAGGTCCGTTAATGCTGTTAAACTTTTCTTTAAAAACTTCATGTTTCGTAAAAAGCTTAACATTCCTTCCGCCGATTTTGTTGAAATGTTATTAATGGTAGAAAGGGCCAAATTTAGCCCTAACTAGATTACAATTATTAAGCCCAGTGGCGTACCGGGGAGAACCTTAACCATTATTTCTGACGAAGAAAATGTGCGCCACTGACTAATATTTTTTTGGTATTAAGTAACTAAAAATACTACTTTTTTGTCTCTTGAATTTTTTTGTATTTTGCTTCTTTTTTGAGAAAAATCACTTTATTGCATGTCCTTGGAACAACATAACAAAAACTAAAACTACCAAGCTGTGGGGTGTACCAGTTGCTTTTTCATATCAATACTGTTCTAGTCTTAGAAATTGTTACTAAAAGAAATGCACAGGGGTAACGGCGGAAATTTAAGAAAAATTAAAGAAAAACGCTTTATTAAAACTACACTCAATGGTACGCATTTCTTTTAGTAAACATACATTTAACAATAAGTAACACGAAATTTACAATAGATTCAATGCAAGCATTAGCTCGTTTCAACATCATTGCCGAAAACGTTGAAATATTCCCGGCGGCGTATATCTTATCAGATTACACGAATCCCTTATCCGTTGGATTAATTCTTATTCAGTATTGACCGGAATTCTATAAACAAGGGACTTTGAATGGCCCCAAAGGAAATTTTCCGGATTTAAATACGGTGACCTACGTGGCCATGCCTGCGAACCCGTGCGACTGATCTAGTTTTCTCCATAAGTTGCATTCAGAAATTAACGTGCTACTATGATAAAGTGAGGTGGGCCACCATGGTGCATGAACCACATTGCACCTCTTTTGCTACTGGAACATTTTCTAATAGTTTAGGTAACACAAATTTCAACAAATGACGACATTCTTGACCATTGAATCTGGGGGGTAAAAAAATCCAAACATTCACACAAAAAAGTTGATAATTATTTTTTATAGCAACATGGGGATCTTTTTTTGTGAAAACATAATTGAATTTCGGGAAAACACGGTTCATCAATCAATAAAATACGGGATAGAAATGTCGTATATGTTACCTGTTGTTTCAAAAGTCAAGTACGATAAACAACTCGTTGGTCAAAATCGCCAAGCAATAACGCTTGAACACGCTGTATGTGATTAGGATGTAATTGATAGTCCATACTGCCATACAGTAAAGTGAGAAATGTGTAACTGCTCCCTACTTGTGTTGGGGCTACTTCATGCGAACCTGCACCCTCCAGCTCCACGGTTCTTACTCTTGCAGGTCTCCCAATAACAACAGCAGACCTTTGAAAGGTACCTGATTCACACAGCCTTTCATGTATTATTACAAATGTTAGCCTATTGCGTACCAGGCGATGAGAATATGTCTTGTGATAAACGCGCTAACCGCTCTTGGATTGCCTTGGACCATTCCATAAACAAAAACCGCTCTTGGATTGCCTCGGACCATTCCATAAACAAAATTCATATCGGCCATTTCTGCGTTTGGAAACTGAACCATTTTCTAATATCAGTAACCAATTTTATAGCTTGAAACTCTTAAAAACACTTCAAATAATTGCGATCAAATAATTACGTACGCACTGAACTTAATATTTTAGTCTCATTAGGGCTAAATAACCCCTATCTATCATAAATAACATTGCCAAATTTAAACAATATCGGCTGAAGAATTATTAAGATTTTTACGAAACAACGTTTTTTTTTTAAGTTTGACACCTTGTATTTTGAAAATAAAGCATTACGGGACCCTTGTTTATATAAACTATTCGTCTTAAAATCACTCAAAAAATCACCCCTTGAAGTTTGGCCACGTGCATTAATAACACTCGATATATAGTACTACCATTTTTTATTTGATTTATGGAAAAATTAATTTAGTACAAATTGCATAAAAATTATAAAAATCGTTTTTAATTTTGGAATATTTTGTCTAAAACTCTTCAAATAAACCCGTGGAGACGTAAACCTCTTTTTGAAAAAATAAATAAATAAATAACATTGAAAATGTAAACTTTCACCATTGTTATACATAATTAAAATACTTAGTTTTTGGGTTTTTTAAATGGTTAATTTTTCTATTAATATTGTATATAAATATATACGTTTCGATAACAATTATAGTTATCGTCCTTAGTAAATGATAATATCTATAAGAATTGCTTGAGATGCATAAGCCTGCTATTAATATAAAAATTTAATATACGTATAAAGCTAACTATGAAAAACAATTTTAGTAGAGAATAACTAGATCCTTATTAAATTAAATATTATTACTGCATTGAAGATGAAAAATCAGAACACCCTCTAACGGGTGAAGGCTAACAGTGAAAAATGTCATCATCAAAGAGCAAATTTAACAAAATTTAATCAAATTATGATGCAAGTGCAAAGTTATGAAAAACTTTAATTTGAAATTGATAAAAACATTCACAAATAGAAACTTGACATACCAATGAAAGATTTAATCAGATCTAAGAAAGAAATAGTTTTTTGCTAAAAATTGTTATTGTACAGTGAAAACAAGTGTAGTACGTTTAATAGGATTTTTAATTTTAACTACATATAAGAGTTGAAACTTTCACCATTTGACATGTTAAATAACGCTTTATTTGGGAAAAAATGGTGTGAATTATTTATTTATTCGCAAGCTTTCAGACAAAAACTCTTTCCTTCGTCAGGTGTAATATCAAAGTGACAAATATTGACAGGTTGTAGACTGTATAACTTTCAATTCTTGAAAATAGACACCCAGTTCATATCCATTATCCTTGTTTAAGTTGTAAGACTGTCAGAATTTAATTAGCTTTTGGAATCTTCCTTGTATACCAGTTCCTATTGTCAGCCAGAATTCCTGTATCTTCAAATTTTATATTGTGCAGTGTTTAAAGCATGTTCAGCAATTGCTGATTTAGAAAGATGAAGTAAAGGTAAGTATCTTTTGTGTTCTGTTAATATTATATATTATATTAATGCTTCTTCCAGTTTCACCCATGCAAACTTTGCCCCAAGAGCATGGTACTTCGTAAACACCACATGTATGTAGTGGTATTTGGTCTTTACCAGAATGCATAAGATTTCGAATTTTAATACTGCTTTTGTAAGCTACTTTTATATTAAGCTTTTGCAATATTTTACCAATTTTATTCGTTGTGATTGCAAGGAAAGGTGAAATGGCAAACTTATTTAAACTTGTAGATTTATCATCCGTAGACGTCGTTTGTCTCTCATTTTCAAGATAGTTTGTGGCACGGTTTTACAAAGTTCGTATCGTACTAAACTTTTGTGCGTGATGATGGTATGATGAAGCATTAATATAATAATCTGTATGAGCCGACTTACGATATACGGAATATGTTAGGCTGCTATCTGGTTTCCTTTCAATTAGAACATCAAGGAATGGAAGACAACTATCTTTTTCTGTTTTTATTGTAAATTTAATGTTTGTATATTGACTGTTTAAATGGTTTAGGAACACCATTAATTATTCTTCCCCAAAAGGTCATCTAAGTCAAAGTTTTGATTTCTTACATGCATTATTAAGATCATGTTCTTCGAAATGTTCCATAAAATAATTTGCAATCGATGTTGAAATTGGAGATCTCATAGCCATCTAACTGTTGATAATACTCATCATTGAATAAGAAAAATGATGTAGACAATGTTTAAATCATTTCTACTCGATGTGGTTAAAATGTCGTTCTAATAGTTGTAAGGTATCATTTATTGGTGCTTTTGTGAACAAGGAATCCGTGTCAAAACTAAGTAACAAATCATCTGGGGTTAATGTTAATTTGCCAATCAATTCAATGAAATGTTCGGCCTTTTGGGGAAGAAGAATTAATGGTGTTATTAAACCATTTAAACAATCAACATACAAATATTAAATTTACAATAGAAAAAGAAAAAGATGGTAGTCTTCCATTCTCTGGTGTTCTAATTGAAAAAAAAACAGATGAAAGCCTAACACTTTCTGTACATCGTAAGTCAACTCATACAAATCATTATGTTAATGCTTCATCACATCCACATCCAGCACAAAAGTTTAATACGATACGAACTTTGTACAACCGTGCCACAAAGATTTGTCATCCAGGTAAACTACAACGAATTAAACTATCTTGAAAAGGTCTTCATAAATAATGGCTTCAACAAACAATAAATTAAAAAATCATTTCAATCAAGACAAACGGCGCCTAGGGATGATAAATCTACAGCTTCAACAAGTTTGCCATTTTACCTTTCCTTGCAAACAACGAATAAAATTGGTAAAATATTGCAAAAGCATAATATAAAAGTAGCTTACAAAAGCAGTATTAAAATTCCAAATCTTCTGCATTCTGCTAAAGACCAAATACCACTACATACATGTGGTGTTTACGAAGTACCATCTTGTGATAAAGTTTACATTGATGATAAGCATTAACACCAGGCTAACAGAACGCAAAAGATACTTACGTTTACTTCAACCTTCTAAATCAGCTATTGCTGAACATGCCTTAAACACTCGGCACAATATAAAATTTGAAGACAAGAACGATAGAAGTTGGTATACAAGGAAGATTCGAGAAGCTACTGAAACTCTGAAACAGCCTAACAACGAGGATAATGGATATGAACTGTCCAATAACTGGGTGTCTATTTTCAAGAATTGAAAGTTATACAGTCTACAACAATTATTTAATTTTTACTCTCTAGTTACCTTATTAGTATTTGTCACTTTGATGTTACCTTGTTAATCTTTGTCACTTTGATATTACGCCTGACGAAGGACAGAGTTTCTGTCTGAAAGCTTGCGCATAAATAAATAATTCACATCACTTTTCCCAAATAAAGCGTTATTTAACTACATATGTTAAATTATTCTAGTGCTGTGGTCAATTAACATACAATTGGTAAAACATTAAGACGTACCATTGTAGTTTTTTAATTATAAGATGCCAAAACCTTTAAACGCAGATTTTCTTCTTATATACCTCAGTGTAAATGAACATAACGAGTTTGTCTTGACAATATTTCCATAATACCAAACAGGGTTGTAGAAATGTTCAGAAACAACAATTCACCGACGGAAAATTCACCGAACACAATTCGCTCGAAAAACAAAGTTTGTATAAACAGTTCACCGAATCACAATTCACGGAATCACAATTCACCGAGTCATTTTCCTTTTTTATTCCTTATACTCCTCATACAGAGGTTGATAATACAACTTTGTAAGTATGTGACATAGCTACGCGTGGTTTGCCCTAATAAAAATGTGTATTGTGGTACTTTATGGCTATCATTGAAATATATTTTGGTTTAAATGATTTAATGATTAACTACATTCTTCAAATCACTGTGGTGTACGTTATTGATCTATAATGATTATTGTTCAAGAAGTTGTTGTCGACTAAACATTAAAAGGGCGCTTGAGTTTATAATTAGCGAAAAAGAAAAACAAAAACTTAGTGGACGGTCGTTTATATTTTAAAGATAAAGAAGTGGAAACAAAGATTTATTGGAATTGTGAGAGTAACAAAAAGTAAAGCGTAGTGCACATATTACAATGTGGGGTGATGACATTTTAAAAAACAATGACGCGCATTGGGACCGCAGCACAAGTAAAAGCGATGAAGGTGATGAACACCATACGCGACCACGCTGAATATTTTCAAGATGCACCACATTACATATCAACCGCATTTGATGGAGTTAACCAAGCAGCTGCAGCTACTCTGCCAAAAGTTAGCACCATTACGAGAACCATCCGAAATGTACGAACTAAACCAGAATACTTTGTACTACAAGAAATTTTCAACTTTAGGCTCACCACTGGTATGCAGACGGTACCTTCAAAACCGTACCCCATCTATTTTATCAAGTGTATACAATACATACAAGCTATTCCATTGGTTTATGCATTGCTACCCGATAAAACTTCACGTACATACGCCAGACTGCTACGGAAGATACCTAGTACGAGACGCAGCGCCAACATCAGTACTTACAGATTTTAAAACTTGTAAATGCGTTAGCACGGGAATTTCCAGAATCTAGACATCGAGAATGTTTCGTTCATTTTTCGAAGAACATATTTTGTAAAATTCAAACCGAAGGCCTTAAACGTAGATAAGAAACAAACGCAGATTTTGCTTAACATCTACGGTATTGCCTGCGATGGCATTTGTCCCAACAGCAGATGTAATCGACGCCTTCGAAGCAGTATGTGACGTAAACATATTGCTTCCTGAAACACAGACTGTAGTTGCTTACGTCGAATATACTTGGATTGGACGCCTCCAAAGACGTGAAGGTCGTCGAGAATCTAATTTTTCTATTGAGATGTGGAAGTGTTTCGATGAAGTAAACGAAGGCCTACCTAAAACTAACAGTTCCATTGAAAGATAGCATCGAAGTTTCGAAAAACAAATTGCAGCTGATCAGCTTAATATATAGAAATATATCGAAATCGTTCAGAGCGAGTTTAAACGAACTTCAGATAGACCAATACGTAGGGGGTTTTGAAAGTCCATCCACCCGGAAAAAGTATCGAAATATGTAGAAAGAATAGAGCGGTGAACTTTCTGGAAGCCTCCGAATTGAACGTTATGATCTAAACTATTTAGAGCATGCTCAGCTACCGCAGATTTCTCTACAAAGTCTCATGTTTCTTTACTTTTTATCTCAAATCTACGTTTTGTGGTTCCAATGTGCACTTTTCCACATGAACAAGATAACTTGTACACTCCGGAAGATGATAATGGGTTTGAAACATCTATAGGTGACCTTAAATGTTTTTAAATCTTTTTTGTAGGTTTAAAAACAGCCGTGATTAATGTTTTCAATTCTGTAACAGTTAAAAAGGAAGAAAAGAAGTACCAACATTAAGCAGTAGTTTTTCTTTATGGTTATGTCTAGCAGGTGTAATAACATTATTAATATCTTTAACATTATTAATATCATTAGCTTGTAGTGATCTTGTTAAATATTTATATTCATCTTTCAAAAATTCAGGATCACAAATCGTTTTGATCGATCTACTAAAGATTTAATTACACCAATTTTTTGACGTGGCCGGTGGTTTGATAACTTATGAAGGTATCTATCGGTGTATTTCGGCTTTTTGTAAATGTTAAAAGGTAGTGAATTATTTCATTAGTTTCCTTCTCTATGAAACTGGATGCTTGAATGAATACCATTTATCAAAATTAAAAATTCATGTAGTACTCTTCTCCATGCCTCCAAATAACAAATGTCATCTCATTAAGTATACCAAACTAAACGTTTTTTAGGTCTATTTTGTTAACGCTAATGTTACAAATTTTTCCATGTAAAAATTAACTGCAACAGGACAAAGAGGGCTACCCATTGCTACACCATCAAGGTGTTCATAGAATTTATTGTTCCAGTGAAAATAAGTCGTTGTAAGATAGAGCTGAAAAATAATTCTTATATCCTTTGGAAAAATATGATCAATATATTCAATAGTTTCTTTTAGAGCACCTTTTGTAAAAAGTGAAACAACAAAACTGACCATTATATTACCCTCTTCAATTTTGAAATTGTATATTTTTCCAATGAGGTCGGCAGAATTTTTAATATAATGAAGTATTTTACCTAATGAGGTTGTAATAAGAATGTAAGATGTTTTGCAAATTATAAAAAAAATGGTACGTTAGAATTGTATATTAGAACTACAACACAAACTTGATGTTACAAAATAATGTTGTGCAATTATATGTAATGATCGTGTACGTCTTAAAGAAAAAATCGAAAACCGTCTGAAAAATTCCGCAACGATGAAATGTCAAAAAGTGATAATTTAATTGTATGAGTGCATGTATGCAGTTACTTTGAAGTACATAATGCTGTTGGGGCCATTGAAATGTCAACAATTACGACAGCTTACATATAATAACTAATAATTAAAGTATGCAAACCATTCCACATCAATAAATTCATTCGGTATATTTACTACGCCTCCGTATTGTTAACATGAGATGGTTGGCGGCTTGAGGCCTCAATTTTTTAATATAAAAAATTGGTAAAAGCAGGAGAAATCGTTAATAAATACTAATTTTTATTCTTATATACTTCCTTTTCCCCATGTATATCAATAAATTGGTTCATACTTTGTCTATTATTCCTCAAAACTACCGTCTCTCTTCTCTAATATTCTCCTATATATTTACTTACATAAATCGTTTCAACACACGTGTGCATCTTCATTACCATCTTTTTAATTCCGCAATAATGTATTACTAACATTATCCGCTTTTCTTACATCTTTTTCACTTATGTTTGCTGGACCTTTACAGTGCCACCTCCTCTTTTAGCAATAATGACAGGGTATTTAACACGGATTCTATTAGGCATGTTTTATTAATTAGAATCTTTTTGTAAGCATTTTTTACACAGCATTTTGTGGGGTGCGGAATTTTAATTCTCGCAACTTATTTTTAGAAAAAATGCCAGCCAGAAATTAAATATGTAATCAGAAAGTCACCGAGATTTAGGATCCTTTTGTTAGTAACTTGAAATAAAGTTCTCGAAGATCGCCACTTATCACTACGCATTAGTCGGGTCTTTCACCTTTTCATCGTAGGAAACAACTTATTTTCCGAAATATGTTTTAACGTTTCAGCCAAAGAATTAAATATATAATAAGAAACAAAACTCAACGAAACTGGCAACTACTCACAGCCAGTAATAAAAGAAATGTTGCTGACGTATAGGCATGTATACACTTCACTAGGGTTAGATAATACTTTCACTTTCTTTCGTGAAGGTTACTGATGACAGGGAATTACTACTAACCAGTTTCCTTACATTTTTTTTAAATCGTCACAGATGACGTTCTAATTAAAACAATAAATTGCTAAAACGCTTTTTTATTTTAACAAACACTAACACATCCGTTAAGTGATTTAAATTACAGTTATTGGAAAATTGAAAACCTACCAAAAAAAAAACGAAAACATGCAAAAAAAAATTTAGAACACATAGTTTGTCATTTTCGAACAGTCCATCTAGGGGATGAGGGTGTCGTATAAGGGGAAGAATTAGAAACAAATACAATTAGTTGAGTTAACCGGCCTATTTTCACAGTTTTCGACTTTATAGCGCGACGTTTCGGAAGCGAACTCTGCTTCCCTCATCAGGTTTAATCCTGATTTCAATTCATTTACTTATGCTTTTTTCCCAAGCACTTGACTATGTATATATTAAACCCTAAGCCTAGGCTCTTCGCGCATTATTGGGATTCATACGAGTTTCATTTCTGCCAGTGCGATGTACTGGATTTTATGAAAAATTATATAGTTAGGTGTATTAAACTTTTGAATAAATATTCAGTAATTAGGCGCCATTTTCCGCCATTGAAATGAAGATTTGGCACTGACACGGCAAACTTCACAACCGTGAACTTCTGTATTAATAATTTAGTACAGCCAACAGAACATAACAAACAAGTGATTTACGTAGAAGTTTATACGGCTCAGTAAAGATAGCCATGTCGATGTAATTTTTACAATAACTTCTTCATTAATTTGAAAGGAGCCTAATTATTGCGCAAGAAAATATTTAGTTATTCACACATTCGCGGATGTGAGATTAGCCTTGTTGATGTAATCTTTACAATAACTTATTTCTTAAAAAGCGCAAAATTTTAATTTAACGGTGCATAATTGGCGCATAATTACTGAGTAAGGAACAATTTATTTATACAGAAGGCAACGGTTGTGTTTTTACAATAACTAGTTTTCTATAAGGGCGTAAAATTTAGTTTTAACGGCATAAACGGCGAGTGCGGGCGTCTAATTACTGCATAAGAAAAATTTATTCCGAAGTTCGTGGTTGTGAAGTAATTTTTACAGTAAAAGGTGCCTAATTATCGTGCAATAAAAGATTAATTTACTTATAAAGCTGTAAAGTTAGCTTTGTAAATATAATTTTTGCAACAACTTATTTCCTATGGCGGAGGGGGCAAAATTTTATTTTAGCGCCGCAAACAGCGCAGGATTGGCATCTAGTTACTGCATAAGATAAAATTGGTTTGTGCAAAAGTTCACGGCTGTGAAATCAGTCGTATTAATCTAATGTTTACAATAACTTGTTTCCCATAGGGGTACAAAGTGTAACTTTAACGGCACATAATGGATGTCTAATTGTGACGCAAAAAAAAACTGATTAATATATAAGGATATCAAGTTAGCCTTGTCGATGTGCCTTTGTAATAACTTATTTCCTTTGGGGGTGCGAAACAACGCATAAATGATGCCTAGTTACCGCATAAGAAAAAAGGAGTTGTGCAAACGTTCACAGCTGTTACGTTAGTCGCGTTATAACATAACTTGTTTTCTATAGGGTCGCAAAATTGAACCTTAACGGCGTAAAAAGGCGCCTAATTACTGCATAAAAAATTTATATAAGAAAAGATTAATTTATTCATAAGATTATGAAGTCATCCTTGCCGATGTAATTTTTCCAATCATTTATTTCCTAAGGACGCACAACATTTTATTTTAGCGACGCAATACAGCGCATAATTGGCACCTAGTTAATGCACAAGAAAAATTGGTTTACGCAAAAGTTCACGGCTGTGAAGTTAGCCGCGTTGATGTTTACAATAACTTGTTTCCTATAGGGGTGCAAAATTTTACTTCAAGGGTGCAAAACGACCATAATGGGTGTCCATTCATCGCGAAAGAAAAGATTAATTTATTCATAAGATTATGAAGTCATTCTTGCCGATGTAATTTTTGCAATAATGTATTTCCTAGGGAGGCGCAAATTTTTTTTTAGCGACGCAATACAGCGCATAGTTGGCACCTAGTTAATGCATAAGAAAGTGGTTTGCGCAAAAGTTCACGGCTGGGAAGTTAGCCGCGTTGATGTAATTTTCATAGTAACTTGTTTCCTATAGGGGTGCAAAATGTAAGTTTAACGGCGCATAATGGATGTCTAATTATGACGCAAAAAGGTTGATTAATATATAAGGACATGAAGTTAGCCTTCTCGGTGTACCTTTGTAATTGCTTATTTCCTTTGGGGGCGCGAAACAGCGATTAAATGATGCATAATTACCGCATAAGAAAAAAGGATTGGTGCAAAAGTTCACAGCTGTTAAGTTAGCCGCGTTATAACAATACATGTTTTCTATAGGGTCGCAAAATTGAATCTTAACGGCGTAAAAAGGCGCCTAATTACTGCATAAAAAATTGATTATGCGGAAGCTCACGGCTGTGAAGTTAGCCGTCAATCTAATTTTACAATAATTTTGTTCCCATACGGGCGCAAAATTTTACTTTAAGGGTGTAAAACAACCATAATGGGTGTAGATTTATAAGAAAAGATTAATTTATTCATAAGATTATGAAGTCATCCTTGCCGATGTAATTTTTGCAATAATTTATTTCCTAGGGAGGCGCAAAATTTTATTTTAGCGACGCAATACAGCGCATAATTGGCAACTAATTAATGCATAAGAAAAATTGGTTTACGCAAAAGTTCACGGCTGTGAAGTTAGTCGCGTTGATGTTAACAATAACTTGTTTCCTATAGGGGTGCAAAATTTTACTTTAAGGGTGCAAAACGACCATAATGGGTGTCTATTTATCGCGAAAGAAAAGATTAATTTATTCATAAGATTATGAAGTCATCCTTGCCGATGTAATTTTTGCAATAATTTATTTCCTAGGGACGCGCAACATTTTATTTTAGCGACGCAATACAGCGCATAATTGGCACCTAGTTAATGCATAAGAAAAAATTGTTTACGCAAAAGTTCACGGCTGTGAAGTTAGCAGCGTTGATGTAATTTTCACGGTAACTTGTTTCCTGGGTGCAAAATGTAACTTTAACGGCGCATAATGGATGTCTAATTATGACGCAAAAAAGATTGATTAATATATAAGGATATGAAGTTAGCCTTGTGATATACCTTTGTAATAGCTTATTTCCTTTGGGGGCGCGAAACAGCGCATAAAAGATGCCAAGTTACCGCATAAGAAAAAAGGATTTGTACAAAAGTTCACAGCTGTTACGTTAGCCACGTTATAACATGACATGTTTTCCATAGGGTCGCAAAATTGAACCTTCACGGCGCAAAAAGGTGCCTAATTACTGCATAAAAAATTTATTCTGGGGAAGTTTCCGGCTGTGAAGTAAACCATGTCAATCTAATTTTACAATAGTTTCTTTCCCATACGGGCGCAAAATTTTACTTTAACAGTGCAAAACAACCATAATGGGTGTCTATTTATCGCGAAAGAAAAGATTAATTTATTCATAAGATTATGAAGTCATCCTTGCCGATGTAATTTTTGCAATAATTTATTTCCTAGGGACGCACAACATTTTATTTTAGAGACGCAATACAGCACATAATTGGCACCTACTTAATCCATAAGAAAAATTGGTTTACGAAAAAGTTCACGGCTATGAAGTTAGCCGCGTTGATGTAATTTTTAAAATAACTTGTTTCCTGTAGGGGTGCAAAATGTAACTTTAACGCCGCGTAATGGATGTCTAATTATGACGCAAAAAAGATTGATTAATATATAAGGATATGAAGTTAGCCTTGTCGATGTCCCTTTGTAATAACTTACATCCTTTGGGGGCGCGAAACAGCGCATAAATGATGCCTAGTTACCGCATAAGAAAAAAGGATTTGTACAAAAGTTCACAGCTGTTAAGTTAGCCGCTTTATAACATAACATGTTTTCTATAGGGTCGCAAAATTGAACCTTCACGGCGTAAAAAGGCGCCTAATTACTGCATAAAAAATTGATTATGCGGAAGCTCACGGCTGTGAAGTTAGCCACGTCAATCTAATTTTACAATAATTTATTTCCCATACGGGCGCAAGATTTTACTTTAAGGGTGCAAAACAACCATAAGATACAGCGCATAATTGGCACCTAGTTAATGCATAAGAAAAATTGGTTTATATTTAAATACATGAAGTTAACCTTGTCGATGTAACTTTTATAGTAACTTAATTCCTTTGGGAGCACAAAGTTTTATTTTAGCAAAACAGCGGATGTGAAGTTAGCCGCGTCGTATAATACCTTGTTTTATATAGGCTCGCAAAATTTAACCTTAACGGCGTAAAACGGCGTTCAACTACTGCACAAGAAAAAAAATTAATTTATGCGGAAGTTCACGGCTGTGAAATTAGCCGTGTCAATATAATTTTACAATAACTTCTTTCCTACAAGCGTGCAAAACTTTATACTAATGGCGCAAAATGAGGAATAATTTGCATTTGATTACTGCAAATTTTTATTTTAAGGGTGCAAAACAGCATATAAGGAATGGCTAACTGTTGCGCAAGAAAAGTTTAATTTATTCAGAAGGTTATTACTGAATACGGGAACAATGATTTATCCAAAGGTTTAAGGCTCCGTGTTTATGGAATTTTTGCTACAACCTATTGGGGCGTAAAATTTATTTCGAAGGAACAGAATCAGCGTCTAATTTTACACAAGTTCAAATCACAATATTAAAAAAAAACCGGCCATCTTCACACGCCTTATAAACGTTGTTCCTAAAGAGTAGACTGTGATGGGAATCGAACTCACTACCTAACGAATGTCTCATAACTAATTACGATGTGTGACGGTACACATCATCCACCAATGTTGGGGAGTTAATAATAATAGTAATGCATAAACAGTAACAGCAATATTTAATATCAATGTACGTTACGTTTAAATGACATAAGAATCGATATTTATAAATATAAAAAGTTCAATTCTCCGGAGGAAATTAGGAAATTACGATTCAGGGTTCAAAGTTCACCATAATTGATAGATAGATTAAAAAGTTGCGTGCAAAACTTTTGCCCCATTAATTCCTTTAAATGTATATATAAAATATACGTTGAAAGTAAAATATTAACATTTAAATGTATAATAAGCGGTAAATCAAAAAATTGTTATTCACTAAACAGTATTTATTATTCCATTACGAAAGGTATTTCTTTCCAATTCTTTGCGAATCTGGGGATTAATTAGACAGAATTGTTAAGTTATCTATCTATACTTTATGGAATAATTCATCTTCTTCTTAGGGCGGAGGGGGTTCACCGCCGTTTATAGAGCTTATCCATTCCTTCATCTTAATTATATATATTTCCCTCCTAACTTCAATTAATCACAATGTAAAGATTGTATGAACTTCTCCGTTACAAATATATTTTTAAATCTAACAAATTTGATGTTGATGATGATGATCATAATGATGATGGTCAAATAGAACAAAAAATTCCGCTTTATCTATTACTTCTAAATGGAACATCAATTATCCTCAACTTTGTATATGTGGTGATTGAAGCGAGACGGAATTCCAATCTGTAAAATAGAAAACACTTGAAATGATATAACGTTTTTTGTCTTCTTTTTTTTTCTCGAATTTTTGTTGCCTTTATTTTATTAACGCTTTAGATTGCGGTCATTTATCATGGTATGTGGTTAATTGCTTTAATCTGTAATCTACAAACCTTCCTTAAGCTGTTATGTGAAGTTTTTCATTTTTGTTAATGCTATTTTTTTCCTTTGCATGAAACGGAATTTTGTTCCTTAATGAGAAATCATGTTGTCATATCAAACGAATACCCGCCATCTTGGATTTGGGTTTTCAATTAGTTTTGAAATTCCTCAAAGTGGTTTGTGTTTTTGATAAAATGAAAATGGTTTGTGTCTTGGCTACAAACTGAAAAAAAAATCGAATCTCTGTTTAACGACAATTTGAGACTACAGCGAGCTTAGTAAAATACGTAAAAATTGTTATGATTTCTTATTGTGAAAGAAGAAGTAATGTTGCCCAAGAGTAGCTAAAGAGTTGTGAAGGAAACAGCTGATATATTCTCAACTACACGAGACCAGTAAGTATCCTTACAAGCTTTACAACCATTGTTCTAAATCGAACAGACGAATAAACCTATATACACACTTCAAGAATAGACAGAAAATATAGCTCATGGTCATTTTTCCTCAATTCACAAAATAGATGTATATACAGTGTGTCGCATTTAAGATGAATATTCCTATATATTTTAAGCAGTATAGGTTTGAATTTTTGCACATTAATACAGATTCACGAGTCACTGGTTTTGAGGTGCTTAAATGTAAACTGTAAACCCAACCTACTGCGACCTCGCAAACTGGGTCAATTGTCAATATTTTGTTTCGGATTGGAGATATCGAAAAAAGTTGTTTACAATTAAATTTTGACCCCTAATGACGAGTTTCATGAAAAAATTCGCATTTTGTATTTTTAGAGTATTTTAAAGCCGTCTGCACAGTGTGTATAAAGTTAGTCCCCCATTTTTTATTTTTAATATTTTTTTAGTTGTTTCAGGTTGTTCTATGTTTATTCTATATTGTTGCAGAGTTATAAGGCTAAAACTCAAAAAACAAGAGAAAAAACACTATTTTTTGAAAAATCCAATTTTTTTGTTGGTCTGAATTGTTCTAGTTGTTCTAAACATTGTTCCAAAGTACGAGTTCTCCGAAAGATGTATTTACAAAGATATAACGAAAAACGTGTTTTTGTGGCCCCCCATTTTTTGAAAAATTCAATTTTTTTGGTTGTTCTAGTTGTTCTAAACATTATTCCAAAGTAGGAATTCTCCGAAAAATGTATTTACAAGGATATAACAAAAAATGTTTTTTCGCGGCCCACCATTTTTCGAAAATCAAAGTTGTCAAAGTTGTTCTAGTTGTTCTGAATATTGTTCCAAGGTGTTAATTTAATAGTCAATTTAAGAGATATTTAGAAAAAAAGTGTTTAGCTACTTTTTCATAAACAAAATAACTTACAGCATTGTCGATTTAGATCAGGTTTATAACAGTGTAGAACAACTCGGAACAAAATTTTTCAGACCAGAACACCAATATTAGACCAACTTTACTCTCGACCGAAAAATTTTATTTTTCGATTTTCTTGGGTAAGACTTGTTCCATAAAACTATCATGTTCTCGACTAGAGCAACTCAGAACAAAATTTATAAGACCAGAACAACTACATAAGACCCACTTTACTCCTGATCGAAAAATTTTATTTTTTTATTTTCTTGGGTAAAAGACTTGTTCCAGGGTTCTCGCTTAAATAAAAACAAAAAAAAGAACACTACTTTTGGAAATAAAAAAATTTCCTTTACGATCGATGTTTTTTTTATTTTTTAATGTTTATGTTATGTTAAACGCAAAAACAAAATTCTAAATTAATACCTTAACATCTAAATTAAGTCTAAATCTATATTAATTTAAATTCTATATATGCATATATTAAAAAATAAAACAAATATTTAAAAATAAAAATCTGTGAAATTAATATCTTATAGAGTAAAAGAAAATTCCAAGTACACTTACTACATGTATACAGGTTTATTTAAATGAAATTTTGTCCCGAGTGTTTCTAGTCGAGAACACGATAGTTTTAAAGCGGGAAGCCTGGAACAAGTCTTACCCAAGAAAATCGAAAAATTAATTTTTCGGTCAAGAGTAAAGTGGGCCTTATATTGTTGTACTCGTCGTAATAATTTTGTTCTGAGTTGTTCTAACCGAGAATACTTAAGTTTTAAAGCGAGAAGCCTGGAACAAGTCTTTTACCCAAGAAAATAGAAAAATAAAATTTTCGATCAAGAGTAAAGTGGGTCTTATATTGTTGTTCTGATCTTATAAATTTTGTTCTGAGTTGTTCTACACTGTTATAAACATGATCTAAATCGACAATGCTGTAAGTTATTTTGTTTATGAAAAAGTAGCTAAAAACTTTTTTTCTAAATATCTCTTAAATTGTTTGACTATTAAACTAATACTTTGGAACAATGTTCAGCACAACTAGAACAACCTTGAAAAGTTTGGTTTTCGAAAATGGTGGGCCACTAAAAAAACATCTTTTGTTATATCTTTGTAAATGCATTTTTCGGAGAATTCGTACACTGGAACAATGTTTAGAACAACTAGAACAATATAGAACAACCAAAAACATTGCATTTTTCAAAAAATGGGTGCCCACAAAAATTTTTTTTGTTATATCTTTGTAAATACATATTTCGGAGAATTCGTACTTTTGAACAAGGTTTAGAACAACAATTCAGACCAACAAAAAAAATTAGATTTTTCAAGAAACGAGGGCTGTTATAAAAAACCGTTTTCTTGCGTTTTTCCTCTTGCTTTTTGAGTTTTAGCCTTATAACTCTGGAACAATATAGAACAAACATAGAACAACCTGGCACAACTAAAAAAATATTAAAAATTAAAAAATGGGGGGGCTAATTTTATACACACTGTGTAGACAGCTCTAAAATACTGAAAAAGTAAAAAATGCGAATTTTTCCATGAAACTCGTTATTAGGGGTCAAAATTTAACTCTAAACAACTTTTTTCGATATTTCAATCCGAAACAAAATATCGACAATTGGCCCAGTTTGCGAGGTCGTAGTAAGTTGGGTTTACAGTTTACATTTACGTACCTCAAAACCAGTGACTCGTAAATCTGTATTAATGTGCAAAAATAGAAATATAGAAAAAAAGTTTTTAGCTACTTTTTCATAAACAAAATAACTTACAGCATTGTCGATTTAGATCATGTTTATAACAGTGTAGAATAACTCAAAACAAAATTTTTCAGACCAGAACACCAATATTAGACCTACTTTACTCTTGATCGAAAAATTTTATTTTTCGATTTTCTTGGGTTCTGGTCTTATAAATTTTGTTCTGAGTTGCTCTACACTGTTATAAACATGATCTAAATCGACAATGCTGTAAGTTATTTTGTTTATGAAAAAGTAGCTAAAAACTTTTTTCTAACTATCTCTTAAATTGTTTGACTATTAAACTAATACTTTGGAACAATGTTCAGAACAACTAGAACAACCTTGAAAAGTGTGATTTTCGAAAAATGGTGGGCCACTAAAAAAACATTTTTTATTATATCTTTGTAAATACATTTTTTAGAAAATTCACACTTTGGAACGATGTTTAGAACAACTAGAACAATACGAAACAACCAAAAAAAATAGATTTTTCAAAAAATGGGGGGCCGTTATAAGAAACCGTTTTCTTCCGGTTTTTCTTTTGTTTTTTTTTTGGGTTTTAGCCTTATAACTCTGGAACAATATAGAACAACCTGAAACAACTAAAAAAATATTAAAAATTAAAAAATGAGGGGCTAACTTTATACACACGTCTACACACGGTCACAAGTTTGCTTTTCAATTTAATAGAGTGCCATGGAAAACAAAAAGCTTATTAAAATCTGACAAAAAATACATTTTAATAGAAAAGAAAACAAACAAGTAATTTTTGGTAATTGAATTAAAAAAAAACAAAAGTTCAAAAATAAAATGATTATTTTATTGCAGTAATTTAAATTTATTATCGAATGTAGCGTCTCTCAATAATCCTCCGTCCATTCGAATACATTTCTCAATTTTTGCGACTCTGGTTAACCACTGTTCTCAGTTCTGAAAACTTTATTTTTGACCATTCTCCAAAAATAAAAATCTAGGGGTGTAATATCGGGAGACCTCGGAGGCTACAGTTCAAAAACTGTTTCTTCCTATCCAGCGCATAGGATGTTTAACCATTCACGAACAATTCTGGAATTGTGGGCTGATGCACCATATAGCTGCAAATACATATCCTGTCAAATAAATAGATTTTGGGAAAACACTCGTGGAACAGAAATAGTCTTAGTTATCGAGGAAAACCACTTTTCCACGACCTCGAATATAGATTTTGAGTAAAATTCAACCCACATGCTGACAAGCACTAACAAGAGCTCTTGGTCAGCGACCTCAACGAAATCGATATAATAGAGATTTTGTGCAAAACTCACTCAAATGTTACCAACATACGTGGTACATAAAACTTCGCTCTTGGTCTTCTAGCTGGCCCATTCTGCTATAACACTAAGGTAATTAATGCATAAATATACATTATGGGCAAAATTCGGATCAAACACTGATAAACACTCATGGAACACAGAACTGAATCTTAGTCATCGACGGAATCCTTTTTGCCACGCCCCAAGAAAATATGTATAAATATATATTCTTGGCAAAACTCAACCCAAATGATAACAAATGGAGCATGCAATTTAGCTCTTAGTCAGCGACCCCAACGAAATCAAAGTTTAAATATAGATTTTGGGCAACACTTCCGTCCAAATGGTAACAACCGACACACATCACATAGAACTAGCTCTTGGTCATCTAACTGATCAACTCTACCGCAAGTAGTTAGTGTATAACATTAAATCTTAGTCATGTGTATAAACATAGATTTTTAGCAAAGTGATGAAAAACAATCATCAGAAATGTAATTTAGCTCCTGGTCATCGAAGGAATCCATTTTGTCGCGCCCCAACCAAATTGGGGCTGACAAACACTCACAACCTTAAAGAAATTGAGCATAAAAGTATAATTTAGGAAAACACTCATGGGACTCAAAAAGAAAACCTTAGTCATCGAGGGTATCCACTTTCCCGCGACCTCAACGAAATTGGTGTAGAAATGTAGATTTTGGACAAAACCTCACTAGGTATATAATTTAGCTCTTGGTCAGCAACCCCGACGAATTCGAGATATAATACAGAGTGTCCCGGAAAATCGCCGAAAAACTTCTACAGTGAGTTCTCAGAACCAAATTACGACACTTTTCCCTCTTTAAATTCTACCCCACAATGCACCCCTAAAAAGTTATATGTTCTCAAAGTTCAATTTAAAATGTGGAAAAATCACTTTTATCTCTGTAAATTATGAAATTTTTTATTGAATATTATACAGTCGACCTATCTTGTAAGTCAAAATTTGATAGAAATTAAAAAAAGATCGCATCACTCGAACTACCCGTTCAGCAGTGACGTCAACCTTCAACCCTTAAAAAAATTATTTTCGCAAAATAAATTTTTCTAGTTTATTTTGGTAATAGATTTTAAAATAAAGGAATTTTGTCTGTTAAATGTTTCTTCTAAAATCGAGGGCTCTTGAGAAAATTTAAAAAATAATTTGTAATGTAATTTAGCTTGTAATCATCCAGCGGGTCCATTACGGCTCAACTAATTGCTTGTAAGACAAAAACAACATCGGTCACCGAAATTGAAAAATCACAAAAGACAAAATCACTAGAAAGTAAAAAGATGTGTGGACATCTTGCACCACATTTTATAAGTTACCCTAAATAACCTAGAAACAATAAAAAGTTACTCGCAAGCACCCAAATTCCAAAACATCCAACCCAAAACAAGGAAAGTAGCAAACCAGTCATTAGACAAATACTCACCTACAAACACCCCACACACACGGAACAAGCAATAAAACATAACAAAGAAACTAACAAACAAGTAAAATACCCAAACACGTAAAACTCCAAACGTACAAATACGCAGAAAAGAAACTAGCACTCAAGTAAACACCCAAACACAAAACATGCAAGCCCAAAAACTAACAAAGAAACTCAACGCACAAACATACAAACACACAACCCTCAAAACGAAAATTACCCAACAAATACCGAAGCACACCAAACAAGCAAGAAAACATAAAAGAAGAAATAACCCCCAAACATACAAACAAGTACACAAAGATACTAATAATCAAGTAAACGTGCAAAAAGGCAACCACTCAAAACAACAAACCTAGCTAACAAACGCTCCAGACACGCAAGAAAACGTGCAGAGAAAAACTATTGGCAAACACATACACAAACAAATAAACTCTCAAACATCCAAAACACGCAACAAAGAAACAAGCAATCAAATAAGTATGCACGCATAAAAACTAGAACCCCGCAAATATAGAAACTACAAATAAGTAAAACTCCCAAACAAAAGAAACTAGCCAGCAGACACCCAAAAGACATCAAACTTATAAGGAACAACCAAAAAAACATACCGAAGATGCAATAAGAAGCAACCCAAATGTCGAAATCAAAAAAACTAAACAAGCTATTTAACATAAAACAGCTACACGAACATCTAACTACACTCGCACATACAATTCTCCGAACAAAACAAAGCAACTAGCATAAATGCAAATAAGCACACCTTATCAAATGATATTGAAACCAGCCTTTGGCAAAATGACCTTATATACAGAAAAAAGATTCAAGGTGCAGGACCAAGATGCTGAATTCAGCCAAACAGGCACACAGAAACAGGCATTCAGAAAGCGCTAGCAAGCTGGCGGAACACGTAAACAAGCTTGTGGATATACAAAAGTCACAAGGAAAATGGCTGAAAGCGAAAAAAGGACAGAAACAAAATGGCGGAAAGCTAAAAAGGCACACGGAATAAAGATAGCGGAAAGCAAGACACAGAAGCGGTGTCACGTTATATATGCATCCGGCTGAAGGGGATGCAAATCTGGCCCAAAAAGACTATAAAAATAGGGGTAAAAAAGCCACCGCAAAAGAAGTCTATAAAAGAGTCAAGATGCAGTATTTAAGATGCTGAAGCGAGCTGTACTCCTTTGAGATATACAACCCGCAGAGGTGGTTCATAAAGATTATGACGGATGAAAGTGTGGTTGAAAATGTGGCCGTCGTAAAAAAAGACGATAATAAAAGAGTCATTAACAAAAAAAATTAGTGGAAATATCTAGTGTCATTGAAAAGCAACTGAGGGGGTCTTATAAACCCATTAAAGGTGATAGGGTCATTAAAAAGCAGTTAGAAAGACGGTCAAGTGTCCTTGTTCTACTAACGTTGACCAAGTCTCCCCCTCCCACACAATGAATTTATTATGATGAAATGGTCATTTTTAATAGTTAGAACGTTTTTATTTTTGTGAGTGCAGAGGTTTATACACGCCGTTCTAAAACATTTTTTTTCTTTCGAAGCTGTGGGAAATAACGCGATTTTTACCAGAGTCATAAAATGAAGATAATAATAGTCTTCCCCTTAAAAAAAATTCTGAATAAACTTTACTGAGGAACCGGGTTTGTTTTAAGCCTTCTACAATTTCTTTGTCCGCTGAAGGGGACGAAAATCTAGGTCAAAAAGACTATAACAATAGGGTGTAGACCGCGAAAAAAGGGGCGTAGGTATTAAAAACAGTCGCCGCAAAAAAAGTCGATAAAAAGGGTCAAGATGCAGTACTTAAGGTGCTGAATCTATCAGTACTCCTTTAAGATATGCAACCCGCAGAGGTGCTTCATAAAGACGGGAGATAAAAGTTTGGTTGAAAAACGGGCTTAAAAGTGGCCTACAAAGTATGGGTTAAAAAAATCACCGCAAAAGAAGACGATAATAAAAGGGTGATTAAAAAAACCAATTGGTGGAAAACCCAGTGTCATTAATATTCAACTGAGGGTTTTTTTTGAAACCCACTAAGATAATAGCATGGTTAAAAAGCAGTAAAAAAGGCGGCCAAGTGTTCCTGTTCTACTAACGAATAGTATATTATTACACAACGATGTTGACCAAGTCTCCCTTTCCTCCCCCACAATGAATCTATTTTTACCCATTGTGATGAAATGAAAATTGTAATAGTTACATTTTTTTAGCTTTAGTGAGAGGTTTATACAGTGTACCAAAACATTTTTCTTTCGAAGCTATGGGAAATACAGGATTTTTATAAGAGTCATAAAATGGAGATAATGAGTCTTCCCCTTAAAAATTTTTTAGAATCGTTTCATTTCTGAATAAACTTTACTAGTAAGTAAGTGTAAGTTTTGTAAGTGCAAAGGTTTATATAGGGTGTCCCAAACATTTGTTTCTTACGAAGCTATGGGAAATACGCCATTTTTGCAAGAGTCATAAAATGATGATAATGATAGTTTCCCCTCAAAAAATATTTTGGAATCGTGTCATCATTTCTGAACAAACTTTACTAGGGAGCAGGGGTTTTTTTAAGCCTTCTACAATTTTTTTTTGGGTTTATGTCTTCAGTCCGCTGAAGGAAATGAAAATTTGGCCCAAAAAGAAGGCTATATAAATAGACTACTAAAAAGGACCGTAGGCGTTAGAAGTCGACGCAAAAGAAGTCGATAATAAAGTGTTAAGATGCAGTACTTAAGGTGCTGAAACCAGCAGTACTCCTTTGAAATATGCAACCCGCAGAAGTGGTTCATAAGGCTGGAGATGAAAATGTGGTTCAAAAATGGACCGAAAAGTGGCCTGAAAACTTTAAATTAAAAAACTGCCGTAAAAGAAATCAACAATAAAAGGGTCATTAAAATTAGTGGAAAAACCAAGGTTCATTGAGGGAGTTTTATAAACCCACTAAGATAATAGCATGGTTAAAAAGCAGTGAAAAAGGCGGCCAAGTGTTTCTGTTCTACTGACGAATAGTATATTATTGCACAACGATGTTGACCAAGTCTCCATCTCTCCCACAATTAATTTTACCAATTGTGATGCAGCGGTTTATACAGAATATCCCAAAACATTTTTTCTTTCGAAGTTATGGGAAATAGGTTTTTTTACAAGAGTCATAAAATGAAGATAATGATAGTCTTCCCCTTAAAAAAAATTAGAATCGTATCATCATTTCTGAACAAACGTTACTAGGGAACGGGGATGGTTTTAAGCCTTCTAAATTCTTTTGGGATTTCTCCGGTTACTGAAGGTAGTGACATCGTTTAAAGTGCCCATATGCCAAATTTCGTTAAAATGGTATTTTGGTATATAGATAAAGTTATCGGTGTGAAAAGAGCGACCAGTTCTAGCGACCAATTTTTCCGATGATTACTGAAGTCACAGTAACTTATAAATGAAGTAATTTGCAGCCCACGCAGAGTATCAAGATGACAATTTCAGATTTTATTACGATCTAATTAATAATGAAGGTAAAACAATAATATGTAATGGGGCTGCCGTCTAAGGGGGTCAAAATTAAGACCAACCCTTAATTCTCGACCTCGAAAACCGTACATAGTATCAAATTGACATTCTCAAATAATATTACGGACTAATTAATAATAAAGATAAAAAAATATAATGAGAAGGAGCTGCCGTCTAAGGGGGTGAAAATTAAGACCAATCCTTAATACTCGATCTCGAAAACCGTGCATAGTATCAAGTTGACATTCTCAGATTTATATAACTAATAATAATAATTGCACAGCAGAGTATCAAGATGACAATTTCAGATTTTATTACGATCTAATTAATAATGAAGGTAAAGCAATAATATGTGATGGGGCTGCCGTCTAAGGGGGTCAAAATTAAGACCAACCCTTAATTCTCGATCTCGAAAATCGTACATAGTATCAAATTGACATTCTCAAATAATATTACGGACTAATTAATAATACAGATAAAAAAATATAATGAGATGGAGCTGCCGTCTAAGGGGGTCAAAAATTAAGACCAACCCTAAATACTCGATCTCGAAAACCGTGCATAGTATCAAGTTGACATTCTCAGATTATATTACTAACTAATTAATAATAAAGATAAAAAAATAATAAGTTATGGAGCTGCCTAATTAATAATGAAGTCAATAATGTGATGGGGCTGTTAAGTCAATTTAAGACCAACCCTTAATCTCGATCTCGAAAATCGTGCATAGTATCAAGTTGACATTTTCAAATGATATTACTAACTAATTAATACAAGATAACAAATATAATGAGATGGAGCTGCCGTCTAAGGGGTCAAAATTAAGACCAACCCTTAATTCTCGATCTCGTTAACCGTGAATAGTATCAAGTTGACATTCTCAGATTATATTACTACTAATTAATAATAAAGATAAAAATAAGTGATGGACTGCCGTCTAAGGGGTGAAATTTAGACCAACACCGATCTCGAAAACCGTGCATAGTATCTTGATATTTCCGATTGTATTAACTATAGTTAGTAATAAATCGGAAAATATCAACTTGATGGAGCTATGCACGGTCTGGGTCGAAAATTAAGATTAACGCTTAATTCTCGATCTCTTAACGTGACATGCTCCATCACGTTGACATTATTATCTATTATTATTAATTAGTAAATTACGTGCCTGTGAATGTGAACAATTGATACGATGCACGGTATTACGTTTAGATCAGAGTAAGATATAAGAGTTGGATCTAGTCAATTTTCACCCCTAGACGGCGCTCCATCACATATTATTTTTATTTTTTATTATTAATTAGTAATAATATCTGAAGAATGTCAACTTGATACTATGCACGGTTTTCGAGATCGAGATTAAGGGTTGGTCTAATTTTCACCCCTTAGACGGCTGCTCCATACATATTATTTTTTTATCTTTATTATTAATTAATTAGTAATAATATTATTTGAGAATGTCAACTTGATACTATGCACGGTTTTCGAGATCGAGTATTAAGGGTTGGTCTTAATTTTCACCCCCTTAGGCGGCAGCTCCATCACATATTATTTTTTTATCTTGATTATTAATTAGTTAGTAATATTATCTGAGAATATCAACTTGATACTATGCACGGTTTTCGAGATCGAGGATTAACGGTTGGTCTTAATTTTCACCCCCTTAGACGGCAGCTCCATCACAAATTATTTTTTATCTTTATTATTAATTAGTTAGTAATATAATCTGAAAATGTCAACTTGGTTCTATGCACGGTTTTCGAGATCGAGGATTAAGGGTTGGTCTCAATTTTCACCCCCTTAGACGGCAGCTCCATCACATTATTTTTTATCTTTATTATTAATTAATTAGTAATAATATTATCTGACAATGTCAACTTGATACTATGCACGGTTTTCGAGATCGAGGATTAAGAGTTGGTCTTAATTTTCACTCCCTTAGGCGGCAGCTCCATCGCATATTATTTTTTTATCTTGATTATTAATTAGTTAGTAATATAATCTGAAAATGTCAACTTGGTTCTATGCACGGTTTTCGAGATCGAGGATTAAGGGTTGGTCTCAATTTTCACCCCCTTAGACGGCAGCTCCATCATATTATTTTTTTATCTTTATTATTAATTAATTAGTAATAATATTATCTGACAATGTCAACTTGATACTATGCACGGTTTTCGAGATCGAGGATTAAGAGTTGGTCTTAATTTTCACCCCCTTTGATGGCAGCTCCATCACGTATTATTTTTTTACCTTTATTATTAAATAGTCAGTAATATTATCTGGGAATGTCAACTTGACACTATGCACGGTTTACGATATCGCGGGTTAAGGGCTGGTATTAATTTTCACCCCCTTAGACGGCAGCTCCATCACATATTATTTTTTTATCTTGATTATTAATTAGTTAGTTATATTATCTGAGAATGTCAACTTGATACTATGCACGGTTTCCGAGATCGAGGATTAAGAGTTGATCTTAATTTTCACCCCCTTTGACGGCAGCTCCATCACGTATTATTTTTGTTATTCTTTATTATTAATTAGTCAGTAATATTATCTGGGAATGTCAACTTGATACTATGCACGGTTTATGAGATCGAAGATTAAGGGTGGGTCTTAATTTTCACCCCCTCAGACGGCAGCTCCATCACATATTATTTTTTATCTTTATTATTAATTAGTTAGTAATAATATTATCTGAGAATGTCAACTTGATACTATGCACGGTTTTCGAGATCGAGGATTAAGGGTTGGTCTTAATTTTAACCCCCTTACACGGCAGCCCCATCACATATTATTGTTTTACCTTCATTATTAATTAGATCGTAATAAAATCTGAAATTGTCATCTTGATACTCTGCGTGGGCTGCAAATTACTTCATTTATAAGTTACTGTGACTTCAGTAATCATCGGAAAAATTGGTCGCTAGAACTGGTCGCTCTTTTCACACCGATAACTTTATCTATATACCAAAATGTACCATTTTAACGAAATTTGGCATATGGGCACTTCAAACGATGTCACTACCTTCAGTAGCCGGAGAAATCCCAAAAGAATTTAGAAGTTACTGTTACTTCGGTAATCATTCGAAAAATTGGCCGCTAGAACTGGCCGCTCTTTGCACACCGGTGATAAAGCTGGCGTATTTTAGCTTCTAGAATATCGTCAGTGTCCTAGCAGTTTTGAGACATCCTGTATTCAGCATTTTACACCTTGTTATTTATAGTTCTAATATTTTGTCATTAGTTATTATTGTTATTAATATAGTTATTTTATTGAAAGTCACCAGTTCGACAACGTCTAGGTTTTAATTGAAATTTCTTCTCTCTACCCTGTATATACAAACATACGTGTAGCATAATTAAATTTTATTTAAATGAGAAAAATAAATAGAGAGGTTCAGACTAGCGTAAAAAACAACTTTAATGAGCGGATAAATAACTGGTAAAAAACAATTACATGGCGTAGTGTCTTTGCTACTGTTTAAACCGTTAGATTTAGTTACACCTTACTTGCTTTAATTGCCCAGTTAGTAAATATAAGTACTTTAATGATAGTTGAATACGTTTCTGGTTAACAATTTTCGTTGTAATAATGGGTATCTGCTTTAAATAAATACAAAAAATAAAACACTATTGAATGAAAAATTTTGTAAAACCAACAAATGACTTAAAAGGACGATCGTAAATTTTAACTTCAGGGTGTTTCTCTTTTACCTAAACTAAGGTAACACCTGCCTTGCTTTCTTTATGTCTTTCGTAAAGAAAGACCTTTAGAAAAAATGGTAATGACAATTATTATGAACCTTTTTTTTCAATTCAACGCCAAAAATGAATACGAATGGCGTTTAATTTTAAAATGAGAATTTAAAATAGAGGAAACGCAATATCTTATCTCATTATTTAAATTACCAATCATTAATATGCTTTTTTTTTTACTTTCTTAAGCGTGAAGCATACAAGCGTTGTTTCTGTAAGTACAACTATCTTGAAAGCCAGTAAAGTGGACACGTCCACTTTTATCAAAAATGACCCATTTTATAATCATAATTTTAAACTATGAAAATATTAACTTGTACCTGTATTATACATAATTTAAATACTTAGCTTTTGGATTTTTTTAAATGGTGTATTTTTCTATTTATACAAGGGTTATTCCAAAAGTAAGGTCCGATTCATCGTAACAATTTGAATTTCGCGCGAATATTGAAACACGCATGCACGCCCACTCACTGCATGCCTTCCGCGTCAAACGCCATTAGCGTTGTTAATGTTGCCGTCAGTTCGTAATGTTAAGACAATTAATCGGCATGCCGATTGTGAAATAAGGTCATTGATTCGTTTTTTCTCAGCAAGAAACGTTTTAGCGGCAGAAATTCATCGTCAAATAACGGAAGTTTACGTTCCTACTGCAATGGTGACAATAAAGTGCGTAAGTGGGTACGAGAGTCTTTTGGATGGGAACGGATGGACCACCCACCGTACATAGTCCAGGCGAGGTACCTCAAAAAGTAGTCAATTTCGGGGAAAATTCCTTACAGGGTAAACTCACCGGGGACATTACAAAAACATAGACAAAAATGCAGGAGCTGGATCCTTGCGGTTGCGGAGGGGTAGGGGTAGAAAGGGGTGAAAAACGATTTTTTGCGTTTGTGGGTGTAAATACTGCTTTTGTCAAAAACCGTTAAATGGAAAAATGAATAATTAAAAAGTACACAACTTTTGTTTGAAACATTTTTCGACATAACCTCAAAATTTGGGTGTAAAACGCAAGAAAACAATTTTATCGTTTTTTATTTTTAACTCAGCCCAAAAAATCCGATCATTATGAAAATTGGCTCAGTTGTAGCTTTTTGTATTCCGAAAAAGTAGAATTTATTTTTTTTTTTGCTCTAAATGGGCTAGTTTTTGAAAAATTCAAAATTTTCGAAAAACGACGTTTTTTTCATGTCCCTCAAAAATCCTTTTTTTTGCGGTAGACACTTCATCCACCGCTTTTTTTTTCGTAAAAACTTCAACTTTCATATAAAAAAATAAAAATATACCCGCTCAAGCAAAAATAATCGTTAAAATTGTAAAAAAACTGAAAAATACGATTCTTTAAATTTACGCGCTCTTTCATATATATATATATATATATATATATATATATATATATATACAGGGTGACATAGTAACAAAGTGCTATACATAGTCTCACGCGATAGAGGACACTAAAATAAGAAAAAAGTTCCTATGAACTTAGGTCCGCAATGCCTTCGTTTAAAAGATATAGGGTGTTGAAGTTTAATTTAATTATTTTTTAGAATTCAAATATGACCTTAGTTCTTTTATTACTGGTATAGGGCGCCACATACTGGTTTCCATCTTGTTTGAAGCGGGCCTAACTTTTTTGCCTTACACTGCATGTCATTTTCGACTGGAAAAATTTATTTTCCCATCTTTTCTGCTTCAGAAAGGTATACCTTATTGAAGTCGCTAGGACCAATGGTTTACGAGAAAAATGCATCCGATGCATGCAAATTATCCAAAAGCGCCAAAGTAACTTATTTGCAAAACCGTAATTAGAAGTCACCAATATGGGTTTCTATTAATCTGTGGGCAGGTATAATTGACAATTGGCCCATTTCAATTGCCCAATCGATTGACAGGTGAACGGTATCGAAATTTCTTGGAGAATGAACTAAATACGTTATTAGAGGATGTTCCATTGGCTATTATTGGTAGAATACGTTACATGCATGATGGCGCGCCAGCTCACTTTTCTCGATTGGCAAGGGAATTTTTGGATAGGAGATTTGGAAATACGTGGATTGTCGAGGGGGACCTGTACGCTGGCCAGCTCGTAGTCCCGACCTTAATCCCCTCGATTTTTCATTTTGGAGATTCATGATAAATGATGTTTATTCTGTAGAAATACATAATGAAGAGCAACTATGGATAAGAATTATGGAATCCGCAAATAGATTCCGTAATAACCCAGGAATATTTCAAAATGCCGTCAATCGTTAGGAAGAAGAATTGAAAAATGTATTCAAGTACAAGGACAACAATTTGAACATCTTCTAAAAATTTCATGTTTTTTTAATCACTGCCCTTCATTGTTGCTATTAAAATTTAATTGTTGAAGTGTTATGACATTGTTTTTGCAAATAAGTTACTTTGGCGCTTTTGGATAATTTGCATGCATCGGATGCATTTTTCTCGTAAACCGTTGGTCCATCTTTTCTGAAGCAGAAAAGATGGGAAAACAAATTTTTCCAGTCGATAATGACATACAGTGTAAGGCAAAAAAGTTAGGACCGATTCAAACAAGATGGAAACCTGTATACGGCGCCCTCTATCAGAAATAAAAGAACTAAGGTCATATTTGAATTCTGCGTGATAAAAAGCCACTGTATACAAAATTTCGTCCGCTTATTACGTCATTGTAAAAAGATATTTAAAAAAAAAAACAAAAAAATAATTATACTTCAACACCCTATTCATTTTTTCAACGAAGGCGTTGCGGCCCTAAGTTCATAGGAACTTTTTCTTATTTTAGTGTCCTCTATCGCGTGGCACTATGCATGGCACTTTTTTCTATGTCACCCTGTATATATATATATATATATATATATATATATATATATATATATATATATATATATATATATATATATTATAATCAATCAATTACGATTCAGTTTGATAAATATTTAATTTTTAAACATTATATTTACAGTTAAAGTAATTTTCTACGGTTGCCCATTCATTTTAATTGATTGCGTTTGCGTGGATACTCCAAAACAACAAATCGGAGCAAACGATTCTTACAAAGCCTATGCTGTATACTACAGATAAAGTATATATATACATATAGCGTCAGTAGTAGAATGTAATATACCGGGTGTGCTATTGTAATACCTATAAATCAATATTTCATGAACTTAAATTTATATATATATATATATATATATATATATATATATATATAATGGTATAGCATGTCATATACCGGGTGCCCCATCGTAATCAATTCCCGAGAATAACTTTAGAATTAGACTTTTCTACAGTTTTTATTTAAAAATTGTTGTTTCTAAAAAAAAAGAATTAATATTTCATAAACGTAATTTAATATTACAGGCTTCAAAGATGTCGGAGGAATCAGATAAAGCATGCATTTAGTGCAAAGTGGAGGAACCTATTTGCTACTAATAAAAACTAATGCCATAGCCAGTTTAGTGAAAAATAGTAAGGAAAGAAAAGATAATAGGCAGAAAACTTTTGAAAAACTGCAAGAAGCTTATATTAACAAGTCATGCAAAGAAAAGTATTGCAGAAGAACTTCTATTGATTCATCGTAAAAATCGATAGGTACCACAGGTAAAAAACTCTATAAAGATGCCCGCGAATTTGATTTCAAATCAAATTGTTTGTTTTGCGGTGAGACTACTGTAGGTCATAGGCAAGTCATCCGTAAAGTACAAAACGATGATACTATAGATAAGATTAAAGAAGCATTAAAAAATCGAGACCCGTCGGACATTTTTAATAAAAGTTTGCTTGCCCGTTTGAACAGCGTAAAAAATTATCTGAAGGAGATACGCGGTACCACGTAAAATGCTTGGCTAACCTTTACACGGAATCAGTTCGTAGTAAAATTGGGCGTCCACTTGGCAAAGAGACAACTGCCTTTGTTAATTATTGCATTGGTGTCACAGAAAGTAGTTCAGAATGTTAGTTCTCTTTGAATGAAATCAAGGCAGATTTCACTGGTACAATTCCAAACATGAGTATAATAAAAAAAAATTAACTAACATATAAAGGAGTTAATTATAGATAGGTGCGACGTCGATCCTCAAGAACTTTACGAAAATGTACAAATTGAAGATGAAGACGCGGCACTACAGCAAAATGAAGATGACGATGAAGAAAAAGAAAAAGAAGAAGAAAAAGAAGAAGAAGGTGATGATGAACAGGAAGAAAATAATACATTAGCAACAAAAAGGGTCAAATATAAGTGAAATTTTTTTACTATCACTAAACTATCGATTGCTAAGTTTTATTGAATAAATTAATATTTTGTATTAATAATAAATTATGTATTTTTTTAATATCTACAACTTTCCCGTTCAACTTTTTCCGATAAAACAAGTATTTAAGCCACAAATCGTAAAAAACACGCTGCACGTCGCGTATGCTTCGCCCGACGCAGATCTAAACTTTTCAACAGTGTACTTACCAAAGTTTCTATTCGATTTCTTAAAATTTAGGAAATTTTTTCCTCTTTAAATTGTTGTTGAAATAATTTTGTATTTTTTATAAACAATTTGCTATACAGCCCGGAAAAGAGGAAAAAACGTGGTTTTTAACGGAAAAAAAATTTTTCAGTTTTTTGCAATTTTAACGATTTTTTTTGCTTGATCGGGTATATTTTTATTTTTTTATATGAAAGTTGAACTTTTTACGTAAAAAAAAAGCAGTGAATGAAGTGTCTACAGCAAAAAAAGGGATTTTTGAGGGACTTGAAAAAAACGTCTTTTTTTCGAAAATTTTGAATTTCTCAAAAACTAGTCCATTTAGAGTAAAAAAGAGTTAAAAATAAAAAACGATAAAATTGTTTTACACCCAAATTTTGAGGTTATGTCGAAAATCGTTTCAAAAAAAAGTTGTGTATTTTTTAATTATCCATAACTTTTCCATTTAACTTGTTTTGACAAAACCAGTATTTACGCCGGAACACGCAAAAACCCATTTTTCGACCCCTTTCCACCCCCGCCCCTACGCAACCGCAAAGATCCAGCTCCTGCATTTTTGTCTGTGGTTTTGTAATGTCTAACCCTACCCTTCCCCGGTGATTTTACTCTGTAAGGAATTTTTTTGTCAAAATCTCGCTTGGAATAACATTCCGGACTTGGCGCCGAGTGATTTCCACTTGTTCGGCTACCTAAAGGAGTTTCTTGGCGGCAAGCGCTTCACCACAGATGATAACGTGAAAGAAGACTTGTTATCCTCACAGGCGGCCGATTTCTACGACCTAGGCATTCAAAAACTTGGTGAACAATATGATACATGTTTAAAAATAAGTATGGAAATTGAGTAGAAAAATAGAGAAAGTTGTATTGAATGTGAATATGACAATCATTTTTAAAAAATCTTTGATGTTTTTTTTCTAAAACCAGAACTTCTTTTGGAATAAGCCTCGTATTTTATATAAATCTGTAACATTTACAGTTATCCTCAGTGGTAGGATAGAGGAGGGAATGGTACGCACCTAAGCAATATTTATTCTAAATCAGATGTTTTAATCAGGCCAGGAAAAACTAATATTTGTTTAGGAATTATTTTAACCAGCATAGATTTTGATGAAACCGTTTACAATTTTCTTATTTATGCTTATATTTAAGAATTAGAAAGGTTTGGTTCGCGGGAGGTAGAGAGCCCCAATATAGCCCCACTTTGAGGCAAGTGGGGTAACAGACACAAGTTTGAAATTTTTTACAAAACAAAAGAGGGGGGGGGTTTCAGGGTCGCTGATTACGAATCTGACGTTAAAAAAAGTGAAAATTCAACATGGCGACTGGAAAATGGCTTTTTCGAGGAAAAAAATCGCTAAATTTGCAAAATTTCTAAAGATTATCTAAAAATTAGTACACATTTATATTACTTGGATATGTAATCTTGGAAAAGTCGGGAAATAGGGAAATTGGAAAAGTCAAAATGGCGTTGGGAAAATTACTTTTATGAAAGAAAAATAACGTTTCTTTGCAAAATTTATATGAAAATGTTTATTATAAATTTATATTACTTCGATATATATCGTTGGAAAAATCGGGAAATAGGGAAATTGGAAAATGGCATCGGAAAAGTACCCAATTTTTATTTAAAATATAATATGTATGGTATGTAAATAACTTAACAGAATAATATGGATCTATTTTTGTGAAAAATAATTGTTGCATAAAAATATTTTTTTCAAAATATTGTATCAAAATAAATGTTTTTCCTTGTTTATGACAACGTATAATTTATATTGTATACAAAATATTTTGGAAAATAAACTGAAAATAAATATTGATTTATCGGAGGTAATGTTTTCTTCTGGTTCAATGTCTGGTAATGAGTAATTTTGGTTATCAGTTGTGGGCTCTTCAAAATCTATATCTCCGCTGCAATTGTCACCATCTTCTTGGATATCATCACCAATATTAATACTTTTAGAATTCCATATTTCTTTTGTTTTTTTTTTGGTTTTTTGCGTTGCTACTTTCGCTTTAATATTTTTATTCTTAGCTTCCCGAGCAGAATTAATTTTACTTTTATTTTTTTGTTTTTCTTCGAGAATTAATTTCATTGGTGTAGCCGTTAATATCTCTGATGACTTTCCCTCGGTACCTTTTTAGTTTTTCCTTTCCCAGAAAATGACGGCTATGGCGACAGTTCTGCAATGCTAGCTGTTTCTATTGCTAAAGTACTTTGATTTTCCTTTAAGACACGATTGAGGAATGGCTGGAATGTGTGAAGTTGTTGGGCCAGGATCAAAATAATTTGTAGAGTCCAAATCATCAGATACAGAAGGCAGATATTGGTTCGCAGCTTGAAAATCCGTTGAATAATTCAGCCAAATCTGGGAACGTTATTTTCTCTTGCTTGCCAGTTTAAGAAAAACATGGCACTCCTTATTGAAAGCACATTTAAATGGACCAAAGAATAAATTATCGAGAGGCTGCAAGCGGTGGGAGATATGTGGCTGTATTGTCAACATCACAATTCCATTACATTTGCAATAATTGTAAATCTGAAGGGATATATGGCTGTAATGGTTGTCAAGCAATAACAGAACAGGATTTGATGGACTTGAATTTACATATAATTTAAAATGCTGTAATCACCGGAGGAAACATTTTTCGTCGCTCCAGCCAGTATCCGTGACTGCATCAATTCCCTCGACTGGTCCATGTTTTGTCAATGTAGGAGACATTCGTTTCCGAGGGAATATAAGGAGCGGTGGAATATAACTCCCACAAGCACTCAGTGCGCGTATGGCAGTGAGGTTCTTTCCACGCTCCCAAGATATTTTTGATCCAAACGCCTTTTGGTCCCAGTTGCTTAATAAGCCCCTGTCTCGTTACCATTAAACATTCTGCTTGGCACAAATTTATAGTTTTCCAACAAAATTGCCAAGTTCGAAAAAAAATTTCTAACAGATTCTTCATTGAAGCCAGTCATTCTATGAACACTTGTTCCCTCAAGTTTTCTTAAACTGATTTCGGAGTTACTCCTAAGAAATAATTGCAACCAGTCATTGTCTGCTTCCTGGCGAATTTTTCGTAACTCCGCCCGAGTCAATCAATGACATAATTTAGCTAACTTAAGAACGTGACCTGGCATTTGAGTGAGAATGTAGAAGGTCTTCCTAATCTTGGGCCAGACCTGTCATTCTTTTTTCTACGAACTGTTAGTGTTGCCTCGTGAATGTTGAATGTCCTGGAAACTTCTCGGATCTTTCTGCCAGAATTTATTGCCTCAAGAGCTTTCTGTAAAGTTCCTCGGTCCAACCCGCAATATTCGTTTTCTGACGTACTTATTAGGCATCTGAGATAACATTATGATTAGAAGCAATTGAAACACAAGTACTAATTCAATTTCGGACACTATGCGGGTAATAGTACGCATATTGAGGCTAAATGTACGCAATAGCATATCATTACCCGATTTGACCGCATTAGGCGTATGTACTATTTCAACAAGTATAGATTGATATTGTCACGATATATTTACGTCATTTATTTCAGAAGATATACAAATCTTACCTTTAATTTAGTCACGCACAAATCTTATGAAAAAATGTCGAAAAGTGAATATTATCTGTCTCTGACAAAGACAAGGCCGGAACTGAAATTAATCACAACAGAGTTATTGAAATTCGTTTGCGCCACGAGCCTATCCAATTAGTGGCGATATTCAACGATCTCCTGGACGTACAAGTGGATGCGTATGATTGCCCGCCGCGTGTGATCCCCGCTGTGTGTGATTCCCCGCCTCTCCCCTAATATCTGTAAGAATTGCTTGAGATAGAAATATATGAAATATGAAAACGCAAACATAAGCCTGCTATTACAGTTTGATAAACGTATAAAGCCAGCTATGGGATCTAATTTTAGTACAGAATAACTACATCCTTAATAAATTAAATATTAAACTGCCTCCAAGATGACAAATCAGAACAACCTGTAACGGCCGAAAACAAACACTGAAAAATGTCATAATCAAAGAGCTAATTGAACAAAATTTAATCAAATTATGATATAAGTATAAAGTTTACACTTACACCTAATTTGATTTTTCACGACCGTTAGAGGGTGTTTTAATTTGTTATTTTCAAGGCAGTTTAATAATATTTAGTATTAAGGATCTAGTTATTCTTTATTAAAATTAGATTCCATAGTTGGCTTTATACGTTTATCAAACTGTTTGCGTTTTCATCTTTTTAATATTTCATAAATTTGTTATCTCAAGCACTTCTTCCAGATATTTCCATTTATTGAGGACGATAAATAAGACTGTTATCGAAACGTATCGAATTACACAAAATATAAATAAATAAGAAGTACACCATTTAAAAACCATACAAATTAAATTTGGGACGGGTTCCATTACAGCTCTACAATGAAATAAAAAGTGTGGGTGCTGGCTTGAGTTCAAGCACCCCCACCGTATAAATCGATGACTTTTAAAAATCTAAACTAGACCAACATTTTGGGCTAAGCTTAGACTAACGATTTGACATACCAACCATTTTTTCTATCAACCCACGGTCGTTTTTTTCTATCAGCTTCCAATGAGCTAATTCCAACTTATACATCGAATATATCAAACATACGGTAACGACGAATTAAGCCCGGATAAAAACGTAATCGATAGTACACCGATACTTGACTGCTCACTTTAATTTAATTGCTTTGTAACTCCCCATAATGACCTAGTTTTTCAAGGTCATCAAGCTGATGAGTGTTAAATAACTTCCTGGTATTCTTCGTAATCATTATCTAAATGGAATAAATTGCGGATGTTTCCTAGGTCATTACCCCAATGACTTAGAAAAGGAAAGGAACGTGTTTCATTCTTTCCCCGAAGGAGAAGGCGGGTTGCTCGGGCTTTCCACAGTCCTTCAGCCACAGTAATGGATTCCCAACTATATATATATATATATATATATATATATATATATATATATATATATATATATATATATATATATATATATATATATATACATTATATATGCATGGTAGGATTAAGCATGTGGTAGTCAGGATAGAATTAGAAAGAATGGAGTTAGGGTACGGAGGGGAAGAGTACTACCACAGCGTTCGCCTAAATATCCGCACATGATGTGCGTATACGCAGTGATCATGCCGATATATGTGTATGAGGAAAACCCTCTGAAAAAAACACCTCATACAAGGTAGACTGTAACGGGGATCGAACCTATTACCTTTCGAATGCGAAGCAGACAGATCTAATTAGCTCGGTGACAACTTGGAATTTGCCCTAATAACATTTTCGGTGTTTCCTAGCTCACGACTTTTGGATTTTTCCTTAATGGCCTTGCGGTTTTTTAATCATCGGTTTAGAGTTTACTTAAAAATTAATGCTAAAAAATAGCGAATGTAGATTAATCTGAGTTTCGTATTAAGGGTTGCATCCGTATCTAGAGCTAACTTCTAGTAAGTCCTTTTCGAGCACTTCCCAAACCTGCAATAAAATAGAAGTTGTTGCATTACAAAAAATTTTGATATATAACTGGAATACGGCACGCCACTAATGACCATAAATATTTTAGGAACATGGCCATGGTAATTATGCACAGTTTAGTTTTACCTTTTTCGATATCTATGGTAAGGGGGCTACGGTTCGAGGCGTCTTAGGTGCTACCTCTGCACACACACACGCGCGCACACACACACACACACGCGCGCGCACGCACGCACACATGGACACGCACACACGCACGCACGCAAACGTGGACACACACCCAGCCCCCGCGCACCCACACGCACGCACATTCGTTCTTGATTTTGGTACAACAAGCAACACAACGTTTTCTGCCAGCACGGCCAAGGTCCACTAAAATATGTTGAGAATTATTTTTGTATGCAACAACTTCGTCAGCGTCATTCTGCAAATGGCTAAGGGCTACTAGTTCTTTACATTTCGTAATACTCATCTTTTCATCGGTCATTTCTTGGGGCATAATATGGGCATTTAGTAGTGCCGTGCCTACCAGCAGCTAGATGGCCAATTTTCTACACCATTTCATCCCACGTCGTAGAGAAGTAGAATATGATTTCATCTGGTCACAAAGATCTACATAGGCTCACGTAAATATATATATATATATATATATATATATATATATTATTTATATATGCATGGTAGGATTAAGCATGTGGTAGTCAGGATAGAATTAGAAAGAATGGAGTTAGGGTACGGAGGGGGAGAGTACTACCACAGCGTTCGCCTAAATATCCGCACATGATGTGCGTATACGCAGTGATCATGCCGATATATGTGTATGAGGAAAACCCTCTGAAAAAAACACCTCATACAAGGTAGACTGTAACGGGGATAGAACCTATTACCTTTCGAATGCGAAGTAGCCAGATCTAATTAGCTCGGTGACAACTTGGAATTTGCCCTAATAACATTTTCGGTGTTTCCTAGCTCACGACTTTTGGATTTTTCCTTAATGGCCTTGAGGTTTTTTAATTATCGGTTTAGAGTTTACTTAAAAATTAATGCTAAAAAATAGCGAATGTAGATTAATCTGAGTTTCGTATTAAGGGTTGCATCCGTATCTAGAGCCAACTTCTAGTTTCTTTTGGGAGTTGTCTTGATACGCCCAGTGTTACGCTATTCATGTTCATTATACTGCTAGATGATCTTGCAAACTATATCATAACTTCTAAATATATCGCAGGGTGGTGTTGCGAACTGTATGCTAACTCCTAATTATAACACAAGTTAGTTCTGAAAGTCGTATGCTAACTTTTCATTATACCATAAGAAGACCCTATCTGCAGGAAGGGAGTGTCTGTTTGAATTGGGAGCTATAACTGATATAAATGGGACCCATGTCAAGCCCAAGCTATTAGAAATGGTGATCTAGTGCTGGAATGGAAATATAGTTCAGATCCCTGTGTTAGAAAGTCTAACTTCTAAATATACCGCAATATGGTATTGCAAATTGTGTGCTAGCTTCTAATTACGCTACGAAAGGGCGCTGCAAACGGTATAACTTCGAATTATACCACAAGAGGGCTCTACATTTATTTATAATCTAAGAAAGACATCTAATTGATCCTTTAAGAATTAGTGAAGGAGATGGACAACCTTTGTCAAGATGTATCCTTTTTTTTTAAGATACTGAAACAATATGTAGGAATAGAGACCCAATCCAGTCAAATGACATACTTAAATCAGATTACGCGTTCTGTGGACCTTAGATACAGAATTCCCTAACAGCGCACATCAAAAGGACTATTTCATGATGTTTGCTTTGAGCGCTTCTGTCAAAAAGATCTTAGATGTAACAAAAAACTTCAAAGTGCACATGTTGATTTATTTTCTATTGATGAAACCACATGTTAGCAACGGGGTGAACTAACCAAGGATCTTCAACTGTTGCCAAAAAGACTTTAGATATGGTAATAAAATGCAATATATCAAAAGGATTTTACATACAGACAGAGGGACGCGCACTTCTTAAACAGGTAAACGTAATATCCTACAGCTAAATACAAGAATTGTTTCTTGTTATTTTCTATCTTTTGTAAAAGGGCTTTAGATGTAGAATCAAGATGCAGGACTTTCAATTCCCATTTTGATTAATTCATTTTTTATTTTACTAACATCCAGCGAACAAAAAGGTTATTAATACGTTTACATGCAAAAGCATAACCAGGTTTTAATTAATTTCCAATTATTAAAGCGTTAAGTAACATTAAAAGTGAGTTTAAGAGCTCGCGCAGACATAGAGCGGGCAGGTGTTCCGAGTTCTGCGGTCTTTTTTTTTTGAGTTATGAGAGCACACATGCGGCGGTCATTTACCAGCGTTCCAGTTGTGTTCCAAATATTTTGCGTGAAACATGTCAGATAGTTCATCTTCTGAAGACGAGTGGAGTCTAAATGAGTCCAAGAGAAAAAGGAAACACTGGGTGCACCCAATTAACAGGAAGCGAGAAAACCAAGGAGAACTTAAACACCTTTTTGCTGAATTGCTTAAAGATCAAGAACGATTTTTTATTTATTTTCGTATGTCGATAAATAGCTTCAATGAATTGTATAGTTTAATACAACGTGCTATAGAAAAACAAGATACCAACTGGAGGAAGGCTATTTCGGCAAAAGAAAGACAGGTACTATTTTTAAAGTAATATTTTATTATTTTTAAGTTCTCATAATAGTGAGTGAATTCCCGAGACGTGTTCGAAGATTGAAATTCTGCTTGAACTTGTTGTGGTCTCATTAGATAAGAAGTAGCATTTTCTCGAATCATGTCACTAGGTGGGATTCTTCCAGGAACACTTGAAAGAGTCGACTGCGGTCTTTCCCGCTCTGTTGACGATAGAGATATTGTGCTGGTGGAACCATTGCGTGATCAAAATTGTTGTCTCATTTCAGGGATAATAACAGTAGTATCTCATGCAGGTTGTAATTCGTACCGAGCAAATAAAGTGGTTATTTCGAGTTTTAGCATAGATTGTGTTCTATGTAGAAACTTTGAAACTCTGAGCGTAACTTAGAAAGAAATGATCTACTTCATCCATTAAAAATTATTATTAATTTTATTAAATACATAAATAAAACGTTTACCTCGAGTATGATTTGAACCTACGATCTGTATACTTTGCTAGAGTACCGCGCTAAACTACTGCGCCATCAAGGTTCAAGCCCCAATCGATGTAAATTTTGTCTTTATGTATGTATATTTAGAATTTACATCAGTTCTACATACATAAAGACAAAATTTACATCGATTGGGGCTTGAACCTTGATGGCGCAGTTGTTTAGCAAAGTACAGGTCGTAGGTTCAAATCCTACTCGAGGTAAACTTTTTATTTATGTATTTAATAAAATTAATAATAATTTTTAATTACATACTTACCTTTGAACTTATTCGTTCATAACAAAAACTTATAATACTTCATCCATTGTTCTACTTTGCTTTTGCTCGTTTTTTATTTTTAGGTGTTCCAGTACCTTATCAGTCGGTTCTACAGTATTTTTTGCCTTTCTTTTTCTGGTTACTGGTGGGATCCCGCTAACTTCACACTCGCTACGTGTGGCATTTAAATCTTCTGTGGTTGACAATTGAGATTCGTTACGGTTTGTTTCTTCAGTCTGACTAGAGGTATTCTGTTCGGTGGTTCTACTAAACCTAAATCGTCTAGAAATCTCTGCCCAGGGCCAGTTTTTGTATTTTTTATACCCTTGAGCTGATTGAGTTTCACTATTTTTCTTAAACTTATAATTGTCCTTGAGATTTTTCCATTTAATACTCCAGTATTTCCTGCAACAACAATTTATTGGTAATATAAATAGATAGGTACAGGTAGATCTGCAAGAGGATATATTATTATTAGCCTATGGTTGAATGAATCACGTAGGTATTAGAAAATTGTATAACAGTAATAAAATGTAAAGATCAACACAAATGAACAATAAAACAACAACACTATAATATAAACATATCTTGCTTTTTCCTTTCAGATACCTTGCTACAGGAGATTCCTATAAAACAATTGGTCATTCTTACCGTATGGGATTTACAACGGTTGGCATAATAGTCAATGAAGTAAGTAAAGCACTCTGGAAAACATTACAACCAATATATTTGCCATTCCCCACTGAAACAATATGGAAACAGTCTGAGAGTGGATTTAGTGAGAGGTGGGGATTTCTGAATTGTATTGGCAGTATTGGCGGCAAACATGTTCACATAAAATGCCCGCCCAGCAGTGGAACATTACCTTTTTGCTATAAACAGAGATTTTCCATAGTTCTGCTTGCCATAGTAGACCCAGAATATAAATTTATAGTGATTGATGTTGGTAGCTATGGAAAAGATGACGATAGCACAATTTTTCAAAGATTTTCGTGCTATCAAAAACTTGTCCACAACCAATTAAACATTCCCGGAGCAAAGCCATTACGAGGGAGACAACAATCAACGCCTCACGTTTTTATTGGACACGGTGGTTCCAAATTGGAGCCATTCTTGATGAGACCTTTCTCAATTGATGCAGCTACTCAAGATGAAAGAAAACTAAAAAACAATAAGAAACTCAGTAGTGCAAGACGTATTGTAGAAAGTTCTTTCGGAATTTTAGTCCAAAAATGGAGGTGTTTTTTAAAACCATTTGAACAGAATATTGATACTGCGGTTAATATTGTAAAGGCTGCTTGTTGTTTACATAACTTTCTTAGAGTGAAAGGAGAAGTCCACATAAAGACGAAGATATAATTGATTTACATCGTAACGCTCATGCCTTCAGAAGTTTTCATTAAACAAATCACAGGAGCAATTTGACAGCGTACGCAGTTCGAGAACAGTTTTTTTCTTATTTTATTGAATAATGTATACAACAATACTGATAAAAGTAAACAAAAACAAAACATATTTTTTTACTTACCATCCTCAGAACCCATCTCTCTTGCGATTTTCAACCAACTGCTTCCATTTCACGATTTTTATAATTATTATCACTTAAATCATATAAGAAAATTCTGTCTCGAACTAATTCTATTAATTTTTCAGTTTTTTTCCGTTTCCGACATGGTGGAGTTCACGCGTTCTTTGTTTTTTTTGTGAATAGAACTCAAGTTCTCATTGACAACTGCGGTATAAGTACCGGCAGTATGTGTTGTTGCTATGAAGTCCATCCATTACAAAGAACGCTGAACTCAAAACGTGGAACTCGTTACGCCTGACCGCTATTTGTCTGCGCGACCTCTAAGATGTTGATTTCAACCCGACAACCATATTCGACTTATAAGTATGCTGACCTGAAACCAGTTTTAGTCAGAGAATGCTAGGGATTTTTAAAATACACAGTTGGCGTTTTGGGCATTCGGCGTTTTGGTCTTTATCGACATAATGGCCCAACTCTAAAAATTCGGCTGGTCCTCGACATTTTAATAACATTCGGCGTTTTGGTCTATTAAAACACAGAGAAATAAGAAGCAAGTTCAAGATGTTGATGTGAAATCAATTTTTGCCAAAACCTTAGATACGGAAAGAAGATGCAATATACACCAAAATAATCTTAGATACAGATAGGGGATGCACACCCTAGATGGAAATTTCAAAGCTGAAAGCGGCTCCTGTCAAAAGGATCTAGATACGAATGCAACCTCGAAACAGATCAATCTGAGGAAATCTATACCCACCAATTTTTTCATGTTAATTTTATTAAGGAACTTAGATATAGAAACAAGTTTCGTGACACAAACGATATGCCCGGAAGCCAAATAGGCACACGGAAACAAGATGGCGCATATAAGGTACCAGAAAGCCAAAAACGCACACGGAAATAAGATGGATAAAAATCAAATACCGCAAACCAGATGGCCGAAATCCAAAAAGCCGCACGGAAACAAGATGGATGAAAAACACATACGGAAACAAGATGGCGGAGAGCCACAAAGGCAAACGGAAACAAGGTGGCGATGGAGGTAATACTTCAGGATGTGAACCCCACGGGAAAAGGGCAGGCCTGACCAAAATGTTACCCCAAGATACCGTTGAAACCAACTTCTGCCAAAAAGGAGCCTAGATACGGATGCAACCCTCAATACGAGATTCAGATTTTTTTAGCAATAACTGTTAATTAATTTCTAAACCCCAATTTAAAAACTTGCAAGCTCCAAAAGCATTAATTTTTAATAAACTCTAAACCGGGAATTAAAAATCTGTAAGCAATAAGCCATTTCAGGTAGGTCATTAAGGAAGAATCCAAGTCATTAGGATAATGACCTAGGAAAAATTCGCAATTTAAATAATAACTAGTCATTAGGAAAAATTTTAAATGTCAATTATGAAGAATTCCAATATGCCATTAAACACTTAGCCTAATGACCTTATAAAAACGAAGACATGGGGAATTCCAGAATGTGATTTAAGCAATTAAAGTGAAAAGTCAAGTGTTGGTATGCTACTACTATAGTCTTAATTTTAGACTATTTGAAACACAAACACTTTATCTTATCTTTCAGTTACTTTAACCTTCCTACATACCGAATATATAGAATGGGGTTCAAACCGAAAAAAACTGCTATAATTTTAGACTATTCATTTAGCGGACCTAGGACATTCCGTCGAATTCCCAAAATGCCGACTCTGTGTTTTAATAGACCAAAACGTCGAGGACCAGCCGAATTTTAAAGTTGGGCCAATATGTCGATAAAGATCAAAACGCCGAATGCCCAAAACGCCAACTGTGTATTTTAAAAATCCCTAATGCCGAAAGTGAACAAAACGTTTGACAATCATTTCGCCGACTACGCCTATTCTATGAACCTTTAGGACAATACGCCGATAAACACCAAAACAGCGAAAGAGATTTAGGACATTTCGCCAAATACCCAAAACGCCCACACGCTATTTTAAAAGTTCAACGCCAAATGTGACCAAAATGGCGACGACCATTTTGCCCATTCACAAGTTGAAGTTCGCCCTCACGCAGTGATCACTCGTGGCCCTCTCGAAAAGCCGAAAATTTTTTAAATTTTTGTTAACTATTTTAAAGGAGACAGTAAGAATCATAACTAAAAATTTATCGCGCATACTTGAGAGGCGTATTTAGGCCTTGAGCTTGGGTTTGGTCTTGCGAGTTGGTTTTTGGGGTTGGACTTGGAGTTGGTCTTGGGGGTAGGGCTGAAAGCTAGGGGTGACAACTATTTTTGGTAATTATCTCGTAGACCATTTTGTTTTTCTTGACCCTGTACCCTGATTGGAGGAGCTAAGTCTCTACCTTCTGATTTGTGGGGAATTTGAATTTGTTTTAATCAGGGATTCTAATGCTAACTTGTTTAAGACTCATGTGTAGAGGGTAACAAAATTATTTAGCAATCTTGTTCGCCGGCTTCGCCCATGTCCAAAGCGGCTCTGGTTAGGACAATACGCCGTATTAAAGTGCCCTAACCTTATAAAGACAAGTATGCCAATCCCAAACTTGTCCAATGTGTATTTTAAGAAGTTCTAACGCTAATCTTGCAGTTGTACACATCATTTGCCACTCACAAAAGCCTATTCTAATAAGCTTTAGGACCTCGCCTACACCGAATAATAAATTTGGATTCTAATACAAGGAGCCCTAAGCTTTTAAAATTCAGCGCCAACATTGTGTTACCAAAATGCGCGACCGGCCTTTTGCCAGTTAACAAGTTGAATTTTTTGCGCCATCTACGCAGTGATCACTCGTGCCCTTAAAAGCTCAACATGTCTTGTAAATTTTGATGGACAAAATTTGAATATCATAATAAAGGATACGCCTACTTGAACACTAACTTAGGCTTAGCGATACTTGCTACAGGCATGGAGTTTAGGACTTTATAAATACCCTAGGGCAAGCTATTAAGAAGTGTGGTATACAGAAACATGTTTGAGTTCTTGCCCATTCCAGTCTGATTGCGAGTGATCATGTCTCACATCTTCAAGAAATAGCTTGAATTCCAAATTGTTTTAACAGGTTTAACGTTAATCGTAAGACATCGTAACTACATCACAAACTTGATTCAATAACGGCCTTCGCATGTCCGCAAATACGGTTGGAAATAAGGTTGCACTAAACCTTTAAGACAAGCTATGCAAAATTGAATTATTCTACGCAATCTTGCAGAACCCTCCGATAAACAAGTCTTATCGTAATAATCTGATAATAATTTGAATTCTAATAAGGATGCAAGCCTAACACTTGTAAAGACAGAACTTGTTAAGGCATCGCCGGCCCTGTTGGAAAATGATAGCACCTAAACATATAAGCTCTAAACATGCCTTGTAATGTATACGGCCAAAACTTTGAATCTACAGTAAACAACTACTTCAAAACTCAAAACACTGCGATAATAATACTACTGTATAAAGTGGCACAGAACTGTAACGCACAGACTTTGCGAAGTCATGCCACATCTAACGAAAAATCAGCTGCCAATAACACACAAATACTGTAAAACTTACGCAAACTCAAACGTAACAAATGCAAAACGCAAAACATAAACACAGAAATACGAAAACACGAAAACCAAAACACGCAAAACGAAAACAGCAAATGCGAAAATACGCAAAACGCTAAAAGCAACGTAAGTCGAAAACACACAAACGAAAACACGCAAATACGAAAAACACAAAACGTAAAAAACACGATCAAAACCAAAACACGCAAACTCGTAAACACACAAATACGAAAACCGCAAAACGAATCAGAAAACGAAATACGCAAAAACGAAAACACGTAGTACGAAAACACACAAAAACAGATACAACACGCAAACCTAAACACGCAAACATCGAAACACACAAATACGAAAACGCGCAAAACGAAAACACAGCAAAACGACACAACGACGCAAAACCAAAACACGCAAAACGAACGAACACGCAAATGCGAAAATACGCAAAACGAAAACACGTAAGTACGAAAACACAAAACGAAAACCACGCAAATACGAAACACACACAGACAACGAAACACACGCAAAACCTAAAGCACGCAAGACTCGTAAACACACAAAACGAACGAACACAGAAACACACGAAAACGCGCAAAACGAAAACACAGAAAACGAAAACACGCAAAACCAAAACACGCAAAACGAAAACACGCAAATGCGAAAATACGCAAAAACGAAAACACGTAAGTACGAAAACACACAAAACGAAAACACGCAAATACGAAAACACACAAAACGAAAACACGCAAACTCGTAAACACACAAAACGAAAACATGCAAATACGAAAACGCGTAAAACGAAATCACAAATACGAAAACACGCAAATACGAAAACGCACAAACGAAAACACGCAAAGCTGCAGAATGAATCAAGCCAAGGAGTTGGAGTCTATAAATAAAATAATTTTTCTTTATTTACTTTTATTTATTCCTTATACCCAAATGGTAGTGTCAAAGTTTTCAATTTTTCGACGTTTAGAGTAACTTATTCTATACTGTTTGGATTCAGGTCTAGTTAATACATTATAGCACCTGTCTCTAACTATTTTTCTATCATCATATACAAAAAGAGAGTCTTTACTATTGCTAAGCACCATAACCTTCATCGCTTCAAAGTTTATAACACGTGAGTTTTTATAGTTTACATGTTGATTTAATTGTTTGATCGCTGGTTGAAAGCACATTATAACTGTAGTTTTTCGGTCCCGCACTAACAAATTCGGTTATATAACTTCCTTCGCCGTACGCTTCCAGCTCGTCGGTCATTTGACCAAGGAAATCTCCACAAGTTGGTTTCCAGTCGCCGGGTTTTGCGACAAATATGACGCTGTCTGTACCATAATACAGGAACACGGCGGTCTAGTTTTTCCAGGTAACTATATAGTTCTGAACATGCATGAGCTGTCGTGTAAGAGGCTATGGATACATTAATAGTTTTTTGACAATCACCTTCACCTTCCGGTCTATCCCAATTTACAATTATTACATTATCATTAGTAGGTATTATGGATTGTACCTGAACCAATGGACCCGTAAACAATTTGAAAAAGTCCTTTGGCTCACATACAATACTGCACTGGGTTAAATTTTCGCGTTGACCAAACTTGCCCCAAAAAGAATTTAACATTAGTTTAGCCAAGTACCTTACACCGGGATTTTTCTTAATATTCGTTTCGTCTGGTTGAATCCCCTCATTATCGTAAAATTCCGTTATGTACAGCGCCTTCTCGACTTCTGACGTGCAATGGCTAGGCCACCCTGAACATTCCTGCTTGAGTTTCAGGAAATTATCGATGTACCCACTAAAAAACCCACCCTGTTTCGTCACTTTATCATATGTGGTTACCTCATACTCCTATTTCTCGAAAAAATTTAACACTTTATAGTTTTTAGAGATAGCCTTACGCAACTCGTCCGCTACAAACGTTCCAACGAAACTGCGCTGGGTTTCACTATGCTCACATTCCCCTTAATTTAGCTCAGCGCCACATGCCCTACATAACAAAAACATCAACTTGCCATGCATTTTTAGGGGCAAAACAGAGTGATAGAGATTAGAGGGCGATAGTAATCGACATTTAACTAAACCCTCCACCGTGTCCAATGAAATGCTCTTACAATCTAAACCTACATGAATTTTCGGTAGAGTTTGCTGCCATTACTACGGCCGCCGTAAAACGCGTCTCGTGGATTTAAAGGTTCGTCATCTTGACAACCTAGATTTTGTATAAATGCTCTCAACTCATCGTTTGCAAGTAATAATAGTCTTTTAAAATCGCATTCACGCATTTCCACTAGGTTATATCCACGCTCGCGTAGAAATTGAGATCGTGCCACCGTGTTCTCGTTTCGGGCAGACATGGACGTATTTACACCTAGCTTAAGGTCAATATTGGCCTGGTTGGGGAAACATTCCAATAGCATCCCTAAAACTCATAAACTGTATTTGAATCGACACAATAACCGTCGACCTTAACACCTTCAGGTGTTCTAAACTCACGAACTTTTCCTGCATGCTGTATGGTCACTTGTTGTGAATTCTCCACCCAGCGTAGCCACTGTATTGCGACTGTTGACTGTTTGTCGGCACGTCTATAGCCGCCTTTTGAAATGAGCCCTATTGTGTTCTCTTTGAGGAAAAGTCTACGAAACACTTTATTGCAGGCGCTAGCAATTGTAGTAGCCTCCTGAAACGGATCAACTTTATTTTGGGTCATGAAGGTGGACCAGAAACTAATACAATCTTTAACAAGGATCTTAACATCCATTAGGCAGTACTTCACAATCTCCTCACTCATCTTAATTTATTTCAGATTGTTTTCCAATAGTTACTTTATTTAAAAGAATCAACAAAAAACGCTTATTTTATAAAATTGGGTAAAAAGTCAAGAAAAAAGTATTTATACAAACTAGCTTATAACTTTTTAACGATCAGGAATAGAACAAAAAGTGTATATAAGAAAAAATTCTTAGAATTGATCGTCCTTTTAAAATATCCAATAAAAAGTTATGGTTCGGGAAAAAAAATTCGAAGCGTCGCGGCGCCCAGCGTCATATTTTAGTAAATTTCTGCCTTAACTTCGAGAGGAGTGGTGCCGAAATAACATGCTTTTTACAGAACGAATTTTCCTCCAACCGTTTTCGAGAAAATCGCATTTCCCATAATAAATGAATCACCCTGTACAAAGACAAAGGAAAAATAGGACAATGGAGGACAATCGATGTTCTCTCGAATTCCGTCGAGAACGATAAAAAATATTAAAGTGGGATGATGGCATTTTTAACCCTTAGTTAAATTTGTACCCCTTGAAATACGAAGGAAAAAAAGTGGTACAAACTGGTACAAACGAAAACGAAACAGTATCCGCTTCCTGATTTTGAAAATCTTTTTAAACGAAAAAGTTACCCTTTTAAAAAATTTGGAAATTGGGTACAAGCCAACCCCTTGAGGTACAAACAAAAGGAAAATTTGTACAATTAGGTACAAACGATCCTCTCTCGAATACCGTCATGAACGAAAAAAAATATTCAAATGGGGTGCTAACATTTTTTAACTCCAGGTTAAATTTGAACACCTTGAGGTAAAAAATGTGGTACTAACGGGCCAAACTATTATAAATCAGATGCAATCAGAATAATTTCATTATTTTAATGTGGGGTGCCAGGTTCATGTAGGTCCAGCATTGATCCCTGAGTTCCACCCGGGCTTGCATAATATTAACCTGGCTTGCTTTTTCCAGTAATTTAAACTACATTTAGTTGAAGAACAGAGGCCTACTGATTTCGACCAAAGATTAGAATTAATATCTCTAATCGATGTTGTTTTCCGACAATCCCTTATTTTTAAACCATATATTTTGGAGCGATGAAAGCCACTTCCACAACAATGATGTAGTGAATACACACAATGCCCAATATTGAAATTATCACTGAATTCGTTCAACTCGTTTTCAAACAATTTGGGTTATAAATGTATGGTGTGGATTATTCAATGGTCACTTGATTGGGCCATATTTTTACGAGGGCTGGACACAGGCATTTACATTTTCTTGAAAACGAATTACCTGAACTTATGGAAGGTGCTCTACCTCATAATGCAGTCATTGTTGCAGAGTACCTCGATCAGTTTTTCACAATAAGGTGAATTGGTACTTACGGACCTATAGCTTGGCCTCCCCGCTCGCCAGATCTAACGCCACTGGACTATTTTTTGTGGGGTTATCTTAAAGAATTAGTTTATCAAACACAGCATGTGGCTTTAGATGATCTTAAAGAACGCATTCGTGAGGCATGTTGTAATATTACACCCGCTATGATTCAGGCTACATGCAGAAGAGCGCTTTTAAGGCGTTTTAAAGTATGTTACATGGTTATATTCCAAATAGATTGAGAAACAATTTTCAATGAAAATATACAGGAGGTGCCATTTGAAAATAAAAAGTGAGGGGTGGTTTCCAAAGGGTTGTTAAATGAAATGAAGTTTTAGGAAGGTATTTTGATGCCATTCACAACAGTTTTTAAATTTTTTGATTCTTTTCAAGTAAGCGAGATATTGCCTGTAAACGATAACTTGGGACACCCGGTACCATTAAAAATTATTAATTTTATTAAATACATAAATAAAAAATTTACATCGAGTAGGATTTGAACCTACGACATGTACTTTTCTAAAGTATCTGTCTTACTTATATTAATGGAACGTGGGCCTGTAATATCGCAAGGATTCACACATACCAAAGCAACTTGACTAATATTAAATGATTATAAGTTTTGTTATGAACGAATAAGTTCGAAAATAAATATGTAATTAAAAATTATTAATTTCATTAAATACTTTAATAAAAAGTTTACCTCGAGTAGGATTTGAACCTACGACATGTACTTTGCTACAGTACCGCTCTAACCAACTGAGCTCTCGATGTAAATTTTGACTTTATGTATGTAGAACTTATGTAAATTCTAAATATAATGAGATTACAGTCAAATTACTTATATTAATGGTTGCCCGAAATCCAACAATGGTTATTTTTGGGTTTCGCTAACGTTACATTAAAACTTTGATGTCCAAAGACTAAACAAGACGATTTTTAATGTTCGCTAAAGAATTTCTACCAGGCTATTTAAATTCTTTATTTATAGGCCTATAGGCCAGTTTTCTACAGAAGAAATCTATTTGCATTATTTTCAAAAGACAAACTATGTTAATTTTTTTACATTTAGACAGAACATTTCTACCGCCATATTAAAATTATTTATTTAAGGGGCTAATTTTCTAGCGAAAAATCTGTTACCACTATTTGGTTGTCAAAAAACCTAACTATGATCATTTTTCAATTAAGTATAAATTTAGTATAAATTAAGCATAAGATCTCTTCGAAACTCATTTTTTCTTTACGAATTGGGGTTTAATTACAATATGCCACTAAACTCTCAACGCAACCATTAAAGCGTTATTGTGGGCTTTTTTTCAATCTTTTCTCGTAATTAAATTTTGTGCATAAAGGTGCATATTCTTTGGAAACGCGTTTTTTCCCTTAGTATTGGATGTGGCGCCGTTATTATGAGATTTATATTAATATTTTCCTTCCATGTCCAAAAATTGTGCATATATTAGCATAAGACCTTTTGGAAACTCATTTTTTTTACGATTTGGAGTTTCATTACAATATGTCACTTAATAACTCTTAACGCAACCATTAAACCGTTATTGTGGGCTTTTTATCATTCTTTTCTCGTAGTTAAATTTTGTGCATAAAGGTGCATATTTTTTGGAAACTCGTTTTTTCCTTAGTGTTGGATGTGGCACCGTTATTATGAGATTTCTATCAATATTTTCTTTCCATGTCCAAAAATTGTGTATAAATTAAGCATAAGATCTTTTCGAAACTCATTTTTTCTTTATGATTTGGGGTTCCATTACAATATACCACTTAATAACCCTTAACGCAACCATTAAACCGTTATTGTGGGCTTTTTTTCAATCCTTTCTCGTAATTAAATTTTGTGCATAAAAGTGCATATTCTTTGGAAACTCGTTTTTTCCTTAGAGTTGGATGTGGCACCGTTATTATGAGATTTCTATCAATATTTTCTTTCCATGTCCAAAAATTGTGCATAAATTAGCATAAGATCTTTTGAAAACTCATTTTTTCTTTACGAGTTGGGGTTTCATTACAATATGCCACTTAATAACCCTTAACGCAACCATTAAACCGTTATTGTGGGCTTTTTTTCAATTTTTCTCGTAATTAAATTTTGTGCATAACGGTGCATATTCTTTGGAAACACGTTTTTTCATTAGTGTTGGATGTGGCACTGTTATTATGAGATCTATCAATACTATTTTTCCCTCTCCAAAAATGATGCATAAATTAGCATAAGATCTTTTGGAAACTCATGTTTTCTTTGCGATTTGGGGCTTCATTACAATATGCCACTTAATAACCCTTAACGCAGCCATTAAACCGTTATTGTGGGCTTTTTTCAATCTTTTTTCGTAATTAAATTTTGTGTATAAAGGTACACATTTTTTGGAAACTCGTTTTTTCATTAGTGTTGGATGTGACACCGTTATGAGATTTCTATCAATATTTTCTTTGCATGTCAAAACATTGTGTATAAATTTAGCATAAGATCTTTTCGAAACTCATTTTTTCTTTGCGAGTTGGGGTTTCATTATAATATGCAACCATTAAACCGTTATTGTGGGCTTTTTTCAACCTTTTCTCGTAATTAAATTTTGTGCATAAAGGTGCATATTTTTTGGAAACTCATTTTTTCCTTAGTGTTGGATGTGGCACCGTTATTATGAGATTTCTATCAATATTTTCTTTCTATGTCCAAACATTGTGCATAAATTAGCATAAGAACTTTTGAAAACTCATTTTTTCTTTACGAGTTGGGGTTTCATTACAATATGCCACTTAATAACCCTTAACGCAACCATTACATCGTTATTGTGGGCTTTTCTCAATCTTTTTTCGTAATTAAACTTTGTGTATAAAGGTGAATATTTTTTGGAAACTCGTTTTTTCATTAGTGTTGGATGTGGCACCGTTATGATATTTCTATCAATATTTTCTTTGCATGTCCAAAAATTGTGTATAAATTAAGCATAAGATCTTTTCGAAACTCATTTTTTCTTTACGAATTGGGGTTTCATTACAATATGCCACTTAATAACCCTTAACGCAACCACTAATCCGTTATTGTGGGCTTTGTTTCAATCTTTTCTCGTAATAAAATTTTGTGCATAAAAGTGCATATTTTTTGGAAAGTCCTTTTTTCCTTAGTGTTGGATGTGGCACCGTTATTATGGGATTTCTAACAATATTTTATTTCCATGTCCAAAAATTGTGCATAAATTAGCATAAGATCTTTTGGAAACCCATTTTTTCTTTACGATTTGGGGTTTCATTACAATATGCCACTTAATAACCCTTAACGCAATCATTAAACCGTTATTGTGGACTTTTTCATTCTTTTCTCGTAACTAAGTTTTGTGCATAAAGGTGCATATTTTTTGAAAACTCATTTTTTCCTCAGTGTTGGATGTGGCACCGTTATTATGAGATTTCTATCAATATTTTCTTTCCACGTCCAAAAATTGTACATACATTAGCATAAGATCTTTTGGAAACTCATTTTTTCTTTACGATTTGGGGTTTCATTACAATATGCCACTTAATAACCCTTAACGCAACCATTGAACCGTTATTAAGGGTTTTTTTTCAAACTTTTCTCGTAATTAAATTTTGTGCATAAAGGTGCGTATTCCTTGGAAACGTGTTTTTTTCCTATATGTTGGATGTGGCACCGTTATTATGAGATTTCTATCAATATTTTCTTTTCATGTCCAAAAAGCAGCTGCCGTCAAACCATTATTATGTCCTTTCTATCAATATGTCTTACCCCTATTAAAAAAAATTGTGCATAATATTGTTTGGTATCATTTTTCTTTAGCATTCGATATTTCATCATCATAATTCATTTATAATCCTTAACACACGCAGAATCAAACCATAATTATGTGTTTTATATCAATATTTTTGGCCACACGTAAAATTGTGCATAATGTATTATAATATTCTTTTACAGGAATTTATAATAGTTTATATTATTTAACTTTACTTCGGAGAAATCACTAATATTTAAATTTATACAATATTAGTGCTATTTATAATAGTAACGAATAAACGTAATTTTTTACATATTTGTGTTTCATACATTTTATATAAATTATAATCTTGCTAGATTTTTGGAGGGCGCTATTATAATTTTTGCTGCAATTTATTTAGTTTATTTTAATTCTGCCATTATTTATAAAATAATATCTATTGGACAAGCGGTAATAATTTAATTTTGTTTACCTGGCAGTTATTAATAGAGTTTAATTTTGGGAATCAGCGAGATCTCGTTATATAATAACGATTCAAGTAAATGTTTGATCTCGACCCTTACCGACTACGAGCTAGCGGCAACTTTTTATAAATAAAAAATTAGTCTTCAGAGATAGTGCACTGTTGGAATGTAAAATTAATATCAACATTAGAAGATCTTGGGAAGCTTTCTAAAACAAATCGTGGGAATATAAATAGTCACGGCTTCGATTGCCATCATACCAATGATAAGAAATCGTATAACTGAGTTCATCACCTTAGTTATTGTTATAGTTCCTAATTTGAATCTGCACCATGACTGAGTGTATTTATCGGGGTATTTGGGCAGATCTTGATCTTAGGAACTGTTGTAGTAATTACAGGAAATAAATTACTACTATTATTACAACCATACCATGAAAGCGATTCTTCTAACCTAATACTGCCCTAGTTTTATATCGATTTTATAATTTTTTTTACTAATGAAATCATTAACTTAACTAAGATAAGCGTACGATGTTCTATACTGTTACATATTTACTAATTTTTAAAATATCAAGTGATACTCTCAAAAATATCGGTTATAAATTTATTTTAATGCGTCATAGAACTTTTGCTAATTGTGTTTTTTCTTTTCAGGTCAGTTTTTAACTGTTTCATTTCTCACCACCATGGTACAAACAAAGGTTTGTCTTAAAATTATAATCGCATTACTGTATTAAATATGTAGATCCACTAAATATATACAAGATGAACTGAAAAATTCTCAAAGATCAAAAAAAACGAATTGCCTATTTAAATAATATTTAATAATACCAAACTCGCCCGGGGAAAGGGGGGATATGTTGTATTGAAGAAAACCTTATAAAGTAGATAGTCTTTCATCTTCATTTTATACTTTGAAAGTGATCAGTTGTTTGGGCCAGTTTGTGGTTTGGAAAAAATTGAAATTATTCAATACATAACAATCCGGCCCTATTCCTATAACAAACCAAATTGCATCGCATGTGTGACAGTTCCAATAACTACTAGTGTTACAAAGTGTAGAGCCACGAAATTTATGTAGAATCTGATGGGGAATTCAGATTCGCTGTTAAATTGCTTATAAAATGCTTAGTTTTTAATAGGATAAGCGTGCAATATATTTATAAAATTTATGTTACAATGGCAGCTGCCGTCGTCAGTAAAGATGAAACGTTAACGCTAAGCACAGTCGTTAAATTATAAATAATAAAATCGTCATAAAATAATAATAATAATAATAATAATAGAAATTCATCCAAGAAGTAAATCCCTAATTATTTACCAAAGACATGGATCACATTTCGTCTGATTTCCACATGTACATTCTTAAAAATGACTTTAGCAATATAAAACGATGGCACCTTTTTTTTTCTAAGACCAAACTGAAATAATTTTTATTCAAAACTAATGAAGCCGTAATTAAACACGAAATTGTAAATTCACATAAAGTAAACGTTACAACTCTCTGTCACATTAAAACTAAATAGTAATCGTTTATAATGTGGGGTGGCATATTTCAGTCAAGGGAAAGTTGTGTCACTCTTCAGTTTGTAATCTGTTTTCCAAAGCAATTAAGCGTCGGTAATGGATCCACTGATAACACAGTGTAAAACAACAGAATGATAAAAAGTGCATGTCTTATCACGAAACAGATTGCGAACATCCATAACCAGTACAGTTGTTCATATGGAATATTAAAAATTACACAATATAATTAACCGCAATTAAAAAGTGCATTATTGTAATAAGTTTTATTATGGATTGTTTTCATTTACAAGTATATCGTTGCAAATATTGAAATTATTTCAAGATAGGTGTAGGATTATGTTTGTGTTATAGTAATGTTGCACATTTTCCTACATTATCTCTTACCTAATTTTACGATTTTTAAATGAACTACAAAACTTTTTTTTTGATATAATACTTTAAAGAATATCTCGAACAGGTTTTATACTTCAGTGCACAAAATTCTATTTCTTACAATGTATCGTATTATCGTCATCGTTGTAAATTGTGATTAGGATCATCGCCGTTATCGTAGCTGTCGCAGTTATAGTCGTTGTCGTTATCGTCGTTATCGCTACCATCGTTACTGTGGTTACTGCCGTTACCAGCGTCGCTAACGTTATTGGCGTTACTGTCGTCACTATTCTAACTACCGTCAGTACCGTTATATTCATCGCCGTTGTCGTTATTATCGTTACTAGCGTTACTGACGTTACTATCGTTACTACCATTACTATCCTAACTATCGTTACTATCATCGCCGTTATGGTCGTTGTCACCGTTATCGTCATTATCGTTATCGCCGTTATCGTTACTATAGTTACTGTCCTTACTATGATTGACGCCGTTGTCATTTTCATTATCGTTGTTTTCGCTACTACTGTTTCTGTAACTACTAGCGTTACAACCGTTACTAGCGTCACTCTCATTATTAGCGTTAACATCGTTACTGACGTTATCATAGTCGTCGTTATTATCGTTACCGTCGATATCTTACTCATATTCCAGGCGTTACTCATATTACTGCGGTTACTATCGTTGCTATCTTTGCGGTTATCGCCATTACCGTAGTTTTCGCCGTTATCGTAGTTGTCTGTTATCATCGTTGTCGCCGTTATTGTCGTTGTCAATATATTTATCGTCGTTATCGCTAAAATCGTTATTGTGGTTACTGTCGCTGTCGTTACAAACGTTTCTGACATTACTATGGTCACGTTTGCTACTATCGATATCGTCATTGTAGCCGTTATCGTTTTTGTCTTTACCGTTTCTAGCGTCTCTGGTGTTACCGACGTTACTGGCCACCCTTACTATGGTAACTATCGTTACTATCATTGCCATTATCGCCGCTTTAGTCATTATTATCGTCAATATCGTGAACATTGTCATGGCTATCATCGTTATAGTCGTTATCGCCCTTGTCCTTATAGTCGTTATTGTCCTTACCGCCGTTAGTCTTTATAGTCATTGCCGCTCTTATTGTCGTTATCATTATTACCGTAGATACTGTCACCACTGTCGTCGTTAGTCACTATCGCCGTTGTCATTGTCATTATCGCCTTATCCTCCTCATCATCATCGTCGATACAGGCATTACTGTCATTGCCATCATTATCGCCATTATTACCATTATCGTCAATATCGTGAGCATTGCCATGATAGTTATCGTTATAGTCGTTATCGCCCTTATGGTTGTTATCGTTATCGTCGTCATTGTCGCTACTGTCATCACAGTCGCCACCATCGTTCATATCGCGTTATCGTAGTCATCAGCATCGTCATCGTCATTACCCCCATTATCGTCACCCATCACCGCCGTCATCGTTACTGTCGTTACTATCGGTGCTGCCGTAATGTCGCCATCGTCATCATATCACCATCGCCATCATCGTCGTCGTCATTATTGACATCGTCGTCGTCACTATCGTCGTTATCGTCACTATCGTCATTATCGTCATGATTGTCATCGTCATGATCGTCATCGTTATGCTAGTCATTATCGTCGTTATTGTTATCGTTATTGTCGCAATTGTCGTTATTGTCGCAATTGTCGCAATTGTCGTTATCGTCGTTACCGTCGTTGCCGTCGTTATCGTCGTTATCGTCGTTATCATCGTTATCATCGTTATCATCGTTATCATCGTTATTATCGTTATTATCGTTATTATCGTTATTATCGTTATTACCGTTATTATCGTTATTATCGTTATTTGACACCAGTAACTCATATACTGTTTGAGGAATAACCTAACATTAATCGACTCTTCGAGCATGGCTCCCCTCCCCATCCTCCGAGATATAAATCATACACGTCACAGTCCCTATTTTAAGTCCACTAGGTGTATCTTGCTATTATCCTTATACACCAGTTGACTAATTTTCAGTGCTCCGTAGGTTTAATTTAGAAAATATGAAAAGTTCAACAGATGGTCCCTACGAACGATCCCTTATACGGATGCCAAACTGAGAATGAAGCTAACTGTCATCTAAACTAATTCTTAAAACCATCACCTCCCCATTTTCATGATATTTAAGCTTTGTCCGATATAATTAATTCAGACATGTTTCTTGGCGAGCCTTAATAACTTAGCACTTATCACTTGAAACCTATAACACTACATTTTTAGCGTCTCGAAACGTTTTAGAATTTCGGTTCCCTATTATTTCAGTCGTACCGATAAAAAATTTTAAATTTAGAATAACCTTGATCTCAATCGTCTTACTTGTGTTACTTTCGTCTCACATTGGTTCTTTCTACATATACGCGCATCTGCAAATTTTTGAAGTAGTTTACTAAGAAATCAACAAACTCGATCCAAAACCTAAACATGAATCCAATTATACGTATTCAGGTTACTTCTTACTTTCTTGATATCAAGATATCAAATGAAATCTGAATTACAACGAACCTGATTATATAGGCAACTTCGAGCCTAAACCTGTCCGGACTATAACCCCAAAAGTTCCAGTATCCAATGTTTGGCGTACCCTCAGTCTAATTTCTTATACCCCGGAAGTCAAATCTCATGATGCCACCACAAATTTGTTGAAATGACTCGCTAACGAATCAAAAAAAAAAAACATCCAAAATCTAAAGCATAAATTAAACAGAAAAGTTTTCTACCAATTATACGTATTAGGCTCACTCCTTACTTCTTTTCAACCAGACCAGTATAACCGCGCTCACCAGTTTTATTTCATACATAGTCTTGGCCTTCTAAGATGTTCGTTATTTTTTAATCCATTTTATTTAAACTTAACATCAACCAAACCATTAACTAGATTTTTAACTGTTTTATATTACGTATACTTTTTGTGATATTGACTTATTCCCATATTATTCGCACCTTGACAGCCAAATTTGAAGCAAATACGATAAAACCTAAATGTATACTAACGGGATTGTGATCTTAACCAGCTTGCCCTAACCGGTTTTTCCTTTGAATTTAATGCCCCGTGCCTAGAAACTCACCTCATACTAATGATTAAAGCATGATATCTAATTTCACCCACTTAAATACTATGTAAATCCGAGATTTCACATTTTCCGGATACCCTGATATATATATATATATATATATATATATATATATATATATATATATACAGGGTATCCGGAAAATTGTGGGAAATCTCTCGGATTTACATAGATGACGAAAAAATAACATGATAACTTCTTATACATTTTTTTCCTCCAGACCCTCCCTACGGAGATGTGAGCCCCTAAAGGACGCCGCTGGAAATAAGTTTTTCTTGAATAACTTTTAAAGTACTTGGCATAATTTAATAAAAATTCAGCATGATAGCCACTAGTAAGGGCATCTTAAAATAGTATCATTGAAACATATTTGGCTTGTTTAGTTTACCAGGGATGGACTAAGTCGTACACCTTAACGCCTACATTTTTAACACTGTATGATAAAGATCTAAAAAAATATTTTTGGGTAGTTTGAACCTTTCTCTAAAAAAAGGTATACTTGTTTAATATCGATAAAATTAACTATTTTCGAGTAAAAAAATAATAAACTAATTTATATTTCATGTTCATTTAATTAAAAACTTAATAAGTAGGTTCAAACATGGTCCCTGTGAAATCCAAAATCAGTAAATTTAAAGTAAATTAATGTCGATCAATGTATCAGCGATGTGACAAATGTCAAGTTCTAAAATGCAGGTTATTCATTTATTTCGTATCATAGGAATGTTTCACATATGTTTTTTGAATGAAGATAAATAAAATGAACAACAATAAACTCACTTAAATTTGCAACATTTTTTAAATATAATTAATATGTTTAATTTGGTTTTCCTAATTTATTATTAAAAGAGTGTTTTCTCGTAAACATTCCAAAAAACACTGGTTTAATTTTTTTAATAATTTATTAATTATGAAATATTAATTCGTTTATTTTTTTCTCGAAAATAGTTCATTTTATCGATATTAAACAAGTATACCTTTTTTTAGGTAAAGGTTCAAGGTACCCAAAAATATTTTTTTAAGTCTATCATACAGGGTGTTACAAATTTAGGTGTTAAGGTGTACAACTTAGTCCATCCCTGGTAAACTAAACAAGTTAAATATGTTTCAAGGATACTATTTTAAGAGGCCCTTACTAGTGGCCATCATACTGAATTTTTATTAAATTATATCAAGTCCTTTAAAAGTTATTCAAGAAAAACTTATTTCCAGCGGCGTCTTTTAGGGGCTCACATCTTCGTAGGGAGGGTCTGGAGGAAAAAAATTTATAAGAACTGGTCATGTTATTTTTCGTCTTCTATCTGAATCTGAGAGATTTCCACATTTTTCTTGACACACTGTGTGTCTATATATATATATATATATATATATATATATATATATATATATATATATATATATATATATATATATATATATATATATATATATATATATATAGGGCACCACATTCGTGTCGGATGATTATAGGAAAACGCAAGGAGTTACAAAGAAATTAAAGGCATATGTAGTGTCAATATGCTTAATTTAAAATTGTTTTTAAATGTACAGGGTGTTTCAGAAGTAAGAACCATACCAAAGTTTTTTTTATGGAACACCCTGTATATGTTGTCAGTTTTGGATATTAGGGCATAAAAAAGTCATTTATTATAAGAGTGTAGTATGTCTAAATGCTTTAATTTTTGAAATAATTTAAAAATGAATGAATATGCAGGGTCTAATAGAAAAATTATAAACAGCCTGTACATCACTTCCAAATTAAATCTTCTTGTTGGGTCTTAGTATTAATCCAAAATAACAAATTTTACTAAAATATGTACATGCTCTCTTAAATGTATACAGAGGTGTCAAAAATCAATGGTGAATTCGTACATATTTAAGAAAAACTTAAATTAAACACCCTGTATTTTTTAAACTAAATCGACAGATTTAGATGCCCTTACGGTTTCCAATACCTATCTCGCTTAAATTTTCGAATAAAAACCAATTTATTTAGCTCTGTATGTTAAATTTTTTTTCATTTAAACTAGTTATACAGCAGTAATTTTTAACATCTCTGTATATATTTAAGGGAAAATGTAGATATTTTTGTAAAGCTTGTTCCTTTGGCTTAAAACTCAGCACCAAGATTTAATTTTAAACAGTAATGTAGGTACAGGATGTTTACAATGTAAATTTTAAAATAATTTTAAATTATGAACATTGACACCCTACATATCCTTGTAAAAATTTCTTTCTACTTTCTTGCGTTTTCCTATAATCAACCGGCGCCAATATATATATATATATATATATATATATATATATATATATATATATATAGACACACACACACACACACACACACACACATATATATATATATATATATATATGATTTCTCCATTTTCAGAGAAGTCAACATTCTCCATCGAATGATATAAAGCATAGACCGAAGATACATTTTTAACAAGAACTTTGATTTAGAACTTGAGTCGTACCTAAATTTAACTATACGCAAAAAAACTTCATCTGGTTCTTCATAATTTGAACTTCGCAATTTTACCTCGAATTACCTTTACGATTGCTATGGAATAGAGAACTATATAAAAATAACATATACACAATCCTGAATTCAACAACTCTACATAAGTGAATATTCTGGTCGTTTGCGCAATTATGTGCAACATACTACACAATACTAACTGTAAATGACAAATACTAAAATCGCTAATGCCACAGAATCGGTAATCGTTCAGGTGCAAACGAACTGCCAATGATTGATTGGTAATAGCCGAGTGGGTGTGCGAAAGAAAAATTGTTTTAAAGTAAAAGTAAAGTTCTTATGCCACATTCTGTGTTTTTAAAAAAGCTTAAATCCTGTTCAGCAAGAATACTTATGTAATATACACTAAATAAGTATGTCTAAACATAAAATCCAATAACACTCTATCAGGCAAGTCTTTCAAATTCAGTTTCATTGGAGAAGTTTTTGAAGCTGGGTGATTGATATTCGATTATGTATTCAATCGGGTGTACCTTTCTTAAACGACAATTTTAAAAGCACACCCTGCATGAATATTTTGCATAGACTTTCTAAAAGGAGAGTTGAGCTTTGTTTAGTAAACTTTCCAACAGCTCGCCTTATAAAGTTTGTTAAAGACTTTCCTATTCACTTTCTATTTACTATAAAACGATGGAAATTGAGTAAAGGAAAACATCGAAAAAACTATATATATATATATATATATATATATATATATATATATATATATATATATATATATATATATAGGCTAGACTACGTAAAATTACAAATGAAGATGAATTCGTAAAGCCATCAGGATTTAAGTTCATAGACACATCATTTATAAGGCTTTAAATCTTATCCTTGATAGCAGAGCTACAATATTCCCAAAATCCGGGTTCATCCTGGCGTTCCGGGCCAGGACGGTGTTAGCCCGCCTCTCTATGAATACTGATGCCGCTTCGTGCACATTGTTACGGTTAATCTAAAACTTACACCTTATCCATCTTCCCTACATACAGACGCTATTCAAGTATTCATTTATTCACGTATGTAAAGCCAAGTTAATGCACAAGTCTACCGAATAACACTAATACCACCCTTATTATCTGCAATTTTCTACACCCATTATACTTCCCAGTAAACTAATTATATACTACTTCCTTTTTAGGGTGACAAAATGTGTTTGTAAATTCAATCTCGGTAAGTCAACAATCCAAAGACTCAAATATGCTTGTTCTGCTTTCTCTTATTATCCTGCGTTAAAATCTCAATGAAGTACACTCATGCCGGCCAAAAATACTTTTCTAGCACTTCTCATGAAAATAGATATAATTTTCGTTAAATATTATAATTTTAAGAAAAACTCATTTGGCGCCCAACCTGGGGCATTCCATGAATTATGAATTTTGCTTTATCAATAGATTCAAATACTGTTATACAAATATTTTTATCTTACAATTTCAGAACGATTTATCTTGTGTTCAACTAATGTCAAATTAGTATTACAATAAAGTAGGAAGGAGATGACATAAACAGTCCTTTTAGAGTGATAGAAATTTCTACATGAATACAAAGCTTATCTTACGGAATCAGTACTTGCTGGACAATACCGATCCATTAGGAGAAGTCAGATAAATTGTCGAAAATAATACATGTCATTTATAAAGGTTTGCGTGGTTACAATATTTCTAAAATCTAAGTCCAGAAGATGTTAAATCAACTCTCTATGAATTAAACCATTCATCGGATTGAACTCGAATTAGATGAAAATAAACCCAAAGTATGATTTGTTAAAAAAGATAACCAAAGACGGGAAAGTCGCCCGGAAAAGTGATAAGGGGATAATGGTATGCAAAGTCAACTTTAAAAACCAACACTTTATCAATGACGACGTCAATAAATGCGATATATACAAAAAATGCAACCACGCCGTCACAAGGACGTAGACTTCACAAAATTTCATACTGTCTAGGAACTCGAAAACACAACATTAAATCGGTACAACGGAATACATTATAGTACTTCTTGACCTAAGATACCCAGTACCCTTAATGACCGAAAAAGCAGAATAATTATTAAGAACATTAATCAAAAAATTAAAACCAAGGTTACTGGTGTGGCTGAAGAACCGCAGATTCCTAATCACCAATCTAATACTATGACGACTCCCTGATTAATCGGTAATTTCGCGACAAATACTAGCTCTCAATCATGAAGTAATGAACACTATTCCACGAGAGTAAAAATTTGGACAAATTATACTAACCGGACTAAACAAATTAAAGATGGGTTACAGAGTCAACATACAGAGTTAGGATAGAAAAAATTCCCATCACAGTAATCAGATTTATTAGTCAAGTGAAAAACGCAAAATCTAACCAAATTTTGGTAAACACTACGACCGCAATCACAAAGACTTCAGAACTAGCTATAGAAATTCAGAAAGAAGTTACATCTGTTAAAACATCTTTTAGGCAACAACCAGTCATACTGCCAAAATCAACAACAGCGTGAAATGTACAAAAGCTATAACTTCAAATCAGTACACTAACTCCATTGAGAAGTATTAATCCCTAGGCCACCCAAAAGTAAAAAAAAATAAGCTATTACATACCCCACCGACGAGTATCAAAACATTTACTGGTATCGGTTTGGACGGAATCATGCACGCCGAACCACGACTACTACAGGAAATCATTTCTACTTCACTATGATGGAGAAAATATAAAATAGAGATGAATAACGATATTGAGAAACTGTCCGCTAGATCAAAATTGGAGAAAACCAAACATTCCACAGAATGATTAGAATTAGAATGATTTAGCCAAGCTAAACGACAGAAACGTATGGAACGACAATAGCTCCGCACTTGGGGGTTAAAACTGAAACAACCAGTCACATGCCACAAAGAGGACTTCATACATTAAATAATAATAGAATAGTACAATTGAGACAATTTACTAACTAGGACGAGGCTATTACAAGAAATAAGTAAATCGCCAAAAGCAAGAAACACCTTAAAACAATGCGAACGTCATCATTTATACAAAAAAAAAGGTGACAGTAAACGACGAACTTAACTAACACCTCGGCGTGAAGTCTAAAATACTTTCCTTCACTTTTAAACCACCATAAACTAAACCTCAATTGCCTCAAAGCGTCAGGTTAAACACTGGCGGTTGATATTCTCTTCCAATCCGCAAGAAACAGTTTCAGAATTAGGTGCCCTTATCATTTAGAAAAAGTTGGACTTTATTGTGCAGCTCTCAAACGTAGCCTATGGTTGAAGAATTAGGTGCTTTTCGGGTTTAGCATCAAAACAATTAGTTTCGGAATTAAGTGCTCTTGCCGTTAAAAACGATCGACTTGGTCATCGGCACAAGAAACCACCTCCTAAAAATAAACTATGGTTAAAAAATTAGCTGCTTTTCTGTTTATCATTAAAATAATTTCTTAATTTACACGTTATTGGAATATCCATATTCAGAATTAAATGTTCTTATTACTTAGAAAAACTTTCACTTCGTTGTTAACGAAGTAACCCAACTCTCAAGCGCAAGCATATGGTTGAAGAGTGCTTTTTGGGCTTTCCATTAAATAAGTTATTTATTCAAGCCATAACGAAATATCCTGTGTCAAAATTAAATGCTTTTACTGCCTAAAAAATGGGATTCGTCATCAGCAAAGTGGTCCGCCTCCCAAACTATGAATAAGAAATTAAGTCAATCTCTTTTTAATGGTAGAGCACTTGATTCCGAAACTGAATATTTCGTTAATGCTTGAATAAAGAATTGTTTTAACGGCAAACCTGTAAAGTACCTAATTCTTCAACCATAGTCTACGCTTGCGAGGTGGACCACTCCGTTAACTTTTTGAATACGAGCACTTAATTCTGAAACTGGATATTTTAATGCCGCCTAAATAAAAAATCATGCTAATAATAAACAAAAAAAAACTAATTTTTTTATTTACTGACGCCAAAGTCCATCTTTAAGTAATAAAAAGAGCTCTTAATTCCGAAACTATATATGTCGTTAATGCTTTAATAAAGAATCGTTTTAATGCCAAACACGAAAAGTATCTAATTCTTCAACCCTAGTCGAACGCGAGGAGGCCACTACGTTAATAATAAAGTCTAATTTTTGCTAAATGATAAGAGCACTTTATTTTGAAGATGGATATTCAATGCAGCGTAAAAAAATATTTAATGATAAACAAGAAAAGCATCTAATTTTTTTTAACTAAAGTTCATTCTTAAGAGGGGAGTCACAATGCTGACGACGAAGTCCAGCTTTTTAATGAGAAAAACGCCTAATTCCGAAACTGGATATTTGCGTTTATGCTTAAATAAAGAATTTTTTAATGGCAAACCCTAAAAGTGACTAATTCTTCAACCAGTTTTCGCAAAGCGAGGTGGATCACTCCGTTACAAATAAAGTCTAACCTTTTTTTAAATACGAGAAGTTAATTCTAAAACTGGATATTTCAATACTGCGTAAATAAAAAAATCATTTTAATAATAATAATAATAAGAAGAAGAAAAGCACCTAAATTTTTGAACTACAGTTGATTTTTAAGAGGAGCACCACACTGCTGACGACAAAGTCCATCGTTTAGTAATGAAAAAGCGCATAATGCCGAAACTGGATATTCCGTGAATGCTTGAATAAATAATTTTTTAGTGACAAACTCCATTAACAGCAAAGTTTAACTTTTCTGAATATGAGCACTTAATTCTGAAACTGAATATTTTAATACCGCCTCAATAAAAAAATCATGTTAATGATATGCCAAAAAAGCACCTAAATTTTTCAACTATAGTTCATTCTTAAGAGGAGTAAAAGCACTTAAATTTTGAAACTGGATGTTGCGCGCTAATGCTTGAATAAAAAATTGTTTTAATAGGAAATCCGAAAACTGCTAAATTCTTCAATCATGGTCTACACATTCCAACAAAGTCCAACTTTTTCTGAATAGCAGTACTTAATTCTGAAACTGGATATTTCAATACCGCGTAAATAAAAAAACCCTTTTAACAATAATAATAATAAGAAAAGCACCTAATTTTTGAACTATAGTTGATTTTTAAGAGGAGCACCACAATGCTGACGACAAAGTCCATCGTTTAGTAATGAAAGAGCGCTTAATGCCGAAACTGGATATTCAATGCTTGAATAAATAATTTTTTAGTGGCAAACCCGAAAAGTACCTAATTCTTCAACCATAGCCTACGGTTACGAGGTGGACCTCTCTGTTAATAACAAAGTCTAACTGTTCCTGAATACGAACACTTAAATCTGAAACTGGATATTATAATACGGCCTCAATAAAAAAAAATCATTTTAGTAATAAACAAAAACAAACATCTAATTTTATTAACTATAGTTCATTCTTAAGAGGAGTGTCACATTATTGACGATAAGCCGCACTTAATTCCGAAACTGGATGTTGCGCTAATGCTTGAATAAATATCTGTTTTAATGGTAAACCCCAAAAAGTGCGTAATTGTTCAATCATGGTCTACGCATTCCAAGGTGGGCCACTCCATTAACAACAAAGTCTAACTTTTTCTGAATAGGAGTACTTAATTCTGAAATTGGATATTTCAATACCGCGTAAATAAAAAAATCCTTTTAATAATAATAATAATAACAAAAGCACGTAATCTTTTAACTATAATTTATTTTTAAGAGGAGCATCACACTGCTGACGACAAAGTCCATCGTTTAGTAATGAGAAAGCGCTTAATGCCGAAACTGGATATTCCGTCGATGCTTGAATAAATAATTTTTTAGTGGCAAACCCGAAATGTACCTAATTCTTGAACCATAGCTTACGGTTACGAGGCAGACCTCTCCGTTAACAATAAAGTCTAGCTGTTTCTGAATACGAACACTTAATTCTGAAACTGGATATTTTAATACGGCCTCAATAAAAAAATCATTTTAATAATAAACAAAAACAGGTACCTAATTTTTTTAACTATAGTTCATTCTTAAGAGGAGTGTCACATTAGTGACGATAAGTCGCACTTAATTCCGAAATTGGATGTTGCGCTAATGCTTGAATAAAAATATTTTTTAATGGTAAACTCGAAAAAGTGCGTAATTGTTCAATGATGGTCTACGCATTCCAAGGTGGGCCAATCCATTAACAACAAAGTCTAACTTTTTCTGAATAGGAGTACTTAATTCTGAAATTGGATATTTCAATACCGCGTAAATAAAAAAATCCTTTTAATAATAATAATAATAATAAGAAAAGCACCTGATTTTTTAACTATAGTTGATTTTTAAGAGGAGCACCACACTGCTGACGACAAAGTCCATCGTTTAGTAATGAAAAAGCGCTTAATGCCGTAACTGGATATTCCGTTAATGCTTGAATAAATATTTTTTTAGTGGCAAACCCGAAAAGTACCTAATTATTCAACCATAGCCAACGGTTACGAGGTAGACCTCTCCGTTACCAACAAACTCTAAATGTTTCTGAATACGAACACTTAAATCTGAAACTGGATATTATAATACGGCCTCAATAAAAAAAATCATTTTAGTAATAAACAAAAACAAGCACCTAATTTTTTTAACTATAGTTCATTCTTAAGAGGAGTGTCACATTAGTGACGATAAGTCGCACTTAATTCCGAAATTCGATGCTGCGCTAATGCTTGAATAAAAATATTTTTTAATGGTAAACTCGAAAAAGTGCGTAATTGTTCAATCATGGTCTACGCATTCCAAGGTGGGCCACTCCATTAATAACAAAGTCTAACTTTTTCTGAATAGCAGTACTTAATTCTGAAACTGGATATTTCAATACCGCGTAAATAAAAAAATCCTTTTAATAATAATAATAATAATTAGAAAAGCACCTAATTTTTGAACTATAGTTGATTTTTAAGAGGAGCACCACACTGCTGACGACAAAGTCCATCGTTTATTAATGAAAAAGCAGTTAATGGCGAAACTGGATATTCCGTTAATGCTTGAATAAATAATTTTTTAGTGGCAAACCCGAAAAGTACCTAATTCTTCAACCATAGCCTACGGTTACGAGGTGGACCTCTCCATTAGCAACAAACTCTAACTATCTCAGAATACGAATACTTAATTCTGAAACTGAATATTATAATACGGCCTCAATAAAAAAAATAATTTTAATAACAAACAAAAACAAGCCCTAATTTTTTTAACTATAGTTCATTCTTAAGAGGAGTCGCACTTAATTCCGAAACTGTGTGGCGCTAATGCTTGAATAAAAATCTTTTTTAATGGTAAACCCGAACAAGTGCGTAATTGTTCAATCATGATCTACACATTCCGAGGTGGGCCGCTCCATTAACAACGGTCTAACTTTTTCTGAATACGAGCACTTAATTTTAAAACTGGATATTTCAATACCGCATAAATAAAAAATCATTCTAATAATAAACAAAAAAACACCTAATTCTTTTAGCTATAGTTCATTTTTAAGCTGAATCACACTGCTGACGATAAAGTCCATCTTTATTAATGAGAATAGCGCTTAATTCCAAAACTGGATATTCCGTTAATGCTTAAATAACGAATTATTTTAATGACATACTCGAAAAGTACCTAATTCTTCAACCATATCCTACGCTTGCGAAGTGGGTCACTCCGTTAACAGCAAAGTCTAACTTTTTCTGAATAGAAGCAGTTAATTCTGAAACTGGATATTTTAATACCGCGTAAATAAAAAAAGCATTCTAATAATAAACAAAAAAGCACCTAATTTTTTTAGCTATAGTTCATTCTTTAGAGGAGTATCACACTGTTCACGATAAAATCCAGCTTTTTTAATAAAACAAAAGCACTTAATTCCGAAATTGGATGTTGCGCTAATACTTGAATAATTTTTTTTATGGTAAACCCGAAAAGTGCCTAAATTCTTCTGTCATGGTCTACGCATTTCAAGGTGAGCCACTCCGTTAACAACAAAGTCCAACTTTTTTCTGAATACGAGCACATAATTCTGAAATTGGATATTTTAATAACGCGTAAATAAAAAAATCATTCTAATAATAAAAAAAAACACACCTTTAACTATAATAGTTCATTCTTAAGAGGAGAGCCACACTGCTGACGACAAAATCCAGCTTTATTAATAAGAGAAGCACTTAGTTGTAAAACTGGATGTTGCGTTAATGCTCGAATAAACAAAAAAAAAACACCTAATTTTTTAACTACAGTTGATTCTTAAGAACAATGCCACACTGGGGACGACAAAGTCCATCTTGTTTTAACGAGAAGAGCGGTTAATTCCGAAACTTAATTCGTTAATACTTGAATAACGAATTATTTTAATGACAAACCAGAAAAATGCCTAATTCTTCAACCGTAGTCTACGCTTGGAGCTGGACCACTCCGTCATCAACAAAGTGTCACACAGCTGTCGACGAAGTCCACAGTTTTTTCTTAGTGGTAAAAGTACTTCATTCCGAAACTGGTTATTTCGTTAATGCTTGTATGAGAAATTTGTTTAATGGCAATCAAAAGTTACTATAGTAACAGGCCACTCTGTTGGCGACGAAGTCCACCTTTGTATAAATGATAAGAAAACTTAATTCGAAAACTAAACATTTCGTTAACGCATAACTAAAAAAATTATTTTGGCAGCAAACCGGAACAGCACCTAATTATTTGCCCAAAGTTTACTCACGAAATGTAACAAGCATTATACAGCAGGAAGAGTTGTCGGGAGTAAAAGTACTGCTTAGATCTGTACAAAAAGCCTATTTTACGAGCAGCTGTTTTAGTAACTGACAGAAGATGGTCGACCCATGATAAATTTGCAAATACAGTTTGGTGGACAAAAGGCATCACTGAGTTTTATTAGCGTTAAATTTAACTAGATTATTGCTTCTCCATACGAGAATACGTTGAATGTCTTTGTTGGTTTGATTTGAGATAGAATGCGGATTACCATTATGAGTAGACAGATGTACTACAATGAAGTGAGCTGTCGTCAGCAAAAGAATGGATCGGGTTAGTTGTTGAAGAAATACGCGCATGTATGTATAGTAGAAAAGTGTAGGGGCTATAACTGATCCTTGTGGCACGTCCGCGTTAATGCTAACTCCTTTTTAGAAAAAGCCATCACCTACGGCTCGTATTCGTATGTGACAAAAAAAGCACGCCATTTCGAGTGCGACTTGGAGGTTTTGATTTGGCCATTTAGATCAATGACTAAATACACAAATCGTTTGAATAGCAAGCGCGAGAATCATAATAGACTAAGTCCAACTTTTTCTAAATGGTAAGAACATTATTTCAAAAACTAGATATTTCGTTAATGCACCTAATTTTTAATCATAGTTTATTCATGAGAAGTACGGGTCCCTCTACTGAAGACTAAGACCAACTTATTTTAACTGGCAGAAATACTTAATTAACCCACCCTATTTCTATTTTTGAGCCAAAGGGCCGAAGAGGTAAACATTAGCACCTAATTATGAAATAGTTTACAAGATGATGGGGCAGATTGTAGTGTTCAGTAAATGATTAGATGAACAATTCAGAAAGAGCGACGGGTCATATTCACCTCCTCTTAGATTAAAACATAACTAGATTTCGAATGTCTTCGTCCGAACAACATTCTTATCCGATAAAAAAAATAATACTGAACATATTTTCTTATTAAATACTATTTGTTTACATAATATTAATTTAAACTTACCAGTCATCGATCATTTGACAACCTTATAATCCTTCAGAATTATTCACGAAACTTTTATCTGAATTGTAATAAAAAATCTTAGTTTACTAATGGAGCGACGCTAATTTCATTACAATAAGTAGATTATGTTTTATCTTTTCTTCATGGAAAGCTGAAACGGTCCAGGTTTCGATTTCCGGTTTGAATAACTGAAGGTTTACTAACACTGTAAACCATTTGATACTCTCAACCCGCCCTTTGAAAATAAAAATAATACCCACCTTTATACAAAGAAAATATTGCTACGCTATCAGACAGACCGATTAAAATAATTCATTTTTATTCTATTTGTAAGCTTCATTTACAAAGAGTTAATGTGGCGCCCAACGTGGGGCGTAATATTTATAATAATCTAACCTTCCTATTACAAAATAACTAGAGTACAAATGTTAATTGATCAATAGTTAATTACGTATTATACTAAACAAATTAAGTGAATAAAAAAAATCAATAAAGTGAGAGAAAGGGACGGGATATCTACTTTTTTTTAAAGAATTATACATTCTCGACGGTATTATTTAGAACAAGATTATGGTGTACCTCAATACCGAACACTTTTGGAGATTCAATTATGATAAAACTCTTATTCATTTCTTATCAGTTAATAAATAGTCCGTAATGCCTCTGGTTGTATTAAATGTAGGAACATCTCGTGTTTATCAGGTTCTAGCCGCCCTCGTTGTATGTTATTAAACTTTCTTAACGTAAAAATGTATTACCTTTGCCTTTTACCTTTAGACACGAGAGAAAGAAAATCGCTCGTTTATTTTTCTTTTACTTTAATTAACTTGAAATATAAATTATTTCTTAAATGAGTTCACCATTTTATTAATCTAGTTATAAAAAAACAATTAAAGACGAGATTACGTACATATTGAGCTAACATTTCAATTTTATAAACTTGGTTACATTTACAACGGAAATGGCGTTTTCCCTTTTTTGTAGCATTTAACTAAAGATTTGAACTTACAACTATTAATTATGACCTAGTTTACACTTAATAAAAAACCAATATCGTGGTTTTAGGAATGTTTTTCTCCCATTAATATCGAAATTGTTGTATTTATCAATATTTCAAAATAGCAGAGGTTCCTCAAGAATACATTTTTGGGCCCATACTGTTTTTTTTTTTTATTGGATTACTTCAGTATGTTGCATATAACAATGTTTCCAAATACTAGGATTCCACAAGGATGCACGTTTTGGCTCTTAATGTTTCTCATACCTATAGTTATTGCGCTGATGCCACTTAGCTGTTTCGTGCATCTGATTCAACTCGAGAATTACAGGTAAACCCAGCTTATTAAAAGTCAAAATATCACGGTTAAATGCTTAATATTGAATTAAATTTCTCACTCATCGATATCAATCTGTTGTTTCCTCAAGGACGCATTTTTTGGACCCCTTTAAATATGAAATTTTTATTGAATTAATATTCTAATAAAAGATATCAATACGTTTTATGTTGTATAAATCGATGTTTTCAAATGTCGGGGTCCCATTAGGATATACGTTTGGGTCCTTAATACTTCTCATATAGTCCTTGTGCTGATTCCACTCAGCTGTATCATGCATTTGGTTCAACTCAGGAATTAAAGGTAACCCCAGCTTATTAGAAGTCAAGATAGCGCGGTTAAATGCTTAAGATTGAATTAATCAATACTTCACAGCATCTTGGTTCCTCAGGGATACATTTTTTTGGCCCCTGATGATTTTAGCAAGCACTGTTATCCTAGCGACAAGTTTAAATTTGAAGCTTTTATTGGATTAATATTCTAATAGATATATCAATATGTTGTATGTTGTACAAAACGATGTTTCCAGATGTTCGAGTTCTATTAGGATACACGTTTGGGTACGATGTTTCAAAACATCTGGGGTTCCTCTAGGATACAATTTTGGATCCCTAGTGTTTTGAATAACAACCACTACTATCCAGATGAAACTTAGCTGTATGATTCATTGGATTCAGGTGAATAATCTTCGAACACGCCAGATATGAGGTGATCTCCACTAACTCAGTTTCGATATACTTGGGATTTTTTAATTTTTAAATAAGAGACAGGGATTGTTTTTCCTAATGGCGTGAAGGTTAAGTTTAGATATCAATCTATTGTATACATCAATGTTTCCAAATACTGGGTTCCATAAGGATGCAAGTATGGAGCTTTATTGTATACAGGGTTAGGAAAAAGTACCGGAACGCTTAAATATCTACAAAATCGCGAAAGTTACGATTACAAAATTCGGCATTTGGGGGTTTCTGCGCGCGCGGAATTGGAAAATGATATCGGCACTGTTCCCAGATTTCCCAGTTTTGCGATACACGTAGTCGTCTTAAATAGAATGCCCTATTTATTTGTATTGCAGTCAATTGAGCGTCTCAAACTTATTAAGATCTCAAATTTTCAAACTTTTAGATCTACTAGTTGCTGAGATATGACGACACCGTATTTTCAGTAAAAAGTACCGGAACGCTTGAATATCTGCAAAACCGCTAAAGTTACGATTACAAAATACGGCATTTGGGGGTTCCTAGGCTTGCGGAATTAGAAAATGATATCGGCACTGTTGCCAGATTTCCCAGTTTTGCGCTACACGTAGTCATTTTGTTTTCTTAAATAGAATGCTCTATTTATTTTGATTGCAATCAATTGGGCGTCTCAAACTTTTTAAGATCTCAATACTTAGTCTTTTTGTTATCTTAAATGGAAGATCCCAAATTCTCAAAATTCTGTTTATACTATTAGATACTAGTGAGAAATAATTACTTATTTTAGAATGAGCATGTATTAAATTTATCGGAGATGCCCGAAAATATGAATACCCTAGGAATAAGTAAGCACTGCTTCAATTGTTTTCAACACTCTAGCCGTCGCCATGTTACAACAATGACAAATTAAACACATCATTGTCAGTTGAGCCGCTGAATATTGCATCGATTACAAAATTATAATTTGATTATGGCTTTTGTTCTATCAGAAACCCAACATATTGATATTTTGATTTTTCGTGGATATGGAAATAAAACAAGGACATATCAAGAAGTCTGCAACTTGTTTAATGATCGTTATCCTAATAAACCCATTAAAAAGTCTACCGTACACAGAACTTGTCGACGTTACTAGGAAACAGGGTCCATAAAATGTTTACCTAAAACCTGACGCCCAAGAACTGCTACAAGTGATGAAAATAAATTAAACGTTTTATTACAAATAGAGGAAAATCCAAAAGTTAGCTATAAATACCGAAATCTGTAAAAAATCTGTAAGGACTATTTTGAAGGAAAATAAATTAAAGCCGAACAAGATCCATTACACTCAAGAGCTTTTAGAGGATGATCCTGGCCGCCGCAATGAATTCGCCGAAATCATAATGGAAAATATCAACCAAGATCCTTAGTTTGCGCACAAAATTGTATTCAGTGACGAAGCTACTTTTTGCTTGAACGGACAAGTTAATAGGCACAATTGCCGCATTTGGTCTAAAGATAACCCCCATTGGATGGAAGAACTTTATACCCAATATCCTGAGAAAGTTTACGTCTGGGCGGGAATATTGGGAAACAATATTATCGGACCTTTTTTCATAGAAGGTACATTAACAGGGCGAAAGTATTTGGAGCTCCTTAGAGAAAGTATAGTTCCTGCCATTCAACAAAATAGAAATATAGGTGAAATCTGGTACCAACATGATGGTGCTCCGCCCCATTATTCAAGAGAAGCCATGCAATTTCTAAACAACCAATTCCCAGGAAGGCTGTTTGGAAGACGTGCAGCATTAAAATGGGCACCTCGATCCCCTGATATAACTCCACTGGACTTCTTCTTGTGGGATCATTTGAAGAACCGTGTCTACAGAAATCGTCCAGAAAATTTGAACGAACTCTGCGAAAGAATCCGCATCGAAATTGTACTTATAACACCGGATATGTTGAGCAACACATTGCGAGAATTTTATGATCGACTTGGATACTGTCTGGCAAATAATGGAGCCCACTTTGAGCATTTAATTAAAAGTTAGTGTCGTTAATTATTAATTCTATTGTTAATTAATTAATTAAGTTATTGTTGTTTTAGTCCATTGGCTTTTAATCTCCTTCTTATCTTAGCATTATTGTTATTAGTTAAAGTGCAAGGGAAAGTGGCCAATCACAAATAAAAAAATAACCTTCATAACTCAAGTCATTTATTTCAATAAAAATAAATGGGACATTCCATTTAAGATAACAAAAAGACTATGTGTAGCGCAAGACTGGGAAATCTGGCAACAGTGCCGATATCATTTTCCAATTCCGCATGCCTAGGAACCCCCAAATGCCGAATTTTGTAATCATAGCTTTAGCGGTTTTGCAGATATTTAAGCGTTTCGGTACTTGTTACTGAAAACGCGGTGTTGTCTTATCTCGGCAACTAGTAGAAATAACATTTTTAAAATTTGAGATCTTAATAAGTTTGAGACGCCCAATTGCAATAAAAATAAATAGGGCATTCTATTTAAGAAAACAAAATGACAACATGTAGCGCAAAATTAGGAAATGTGGCAACAGTGCCGATATCATTTTCCAATCCTGCACGCCCTGAAACCCCCTAATGCTGAATTTTGTAATCGTAACTTTAGCGATTTTGTAGATATTTAAGCGTTCCCGTACTTTTTCCTAACCCTGTATATCAATATTCAAACTATTTGGTGTTCCTCATGAATACATTTTTGGAGTCTGAACTGTATAATACACTAGGATCAAGCGAAGAAGCTCCAAATACGCTAGATATTAATTATGAGCTGGTTTCCACGTAGTTAATTCCGCTCTACCAGAGTTTGCGAAATTTTGAATTTTTGTTAGATTAATTTTCTAATAGATATCAATCTGTTGTATAAAACAATATTCCAAATACTGAGGTTCCACAAAGATGAACGTTTTGGCCCTTAATATTTCTTATAGGGATAGGTATTGTACGGATGCCACTCAGCTGTATCAAACGCTTGATTCATCTCATGAGTTAAAGCTTATTAGAAGTGGAGATATGGAGGTTTAAAAATATTGCTTAACTTAACCATTATTATCCTGATGACACTATGATTCATAAGATTCATGTGAAGATAATAATTATGAGCTGGTTTCTACTTACTTAGTTTAGATTTATGACAGATTAAAACATTTTTTATTTTTGTTGGGTTAGTTTTTTCTCTGTTTCCAAATACTAGGATTCCACAAGGATACTTTTACGCCCTCAACGATACTCATAGCTATGCGGCTAATGCCACCCAGCTGTATCATACATTTGATTCAGCTCAAGAATTAAAGGTAACTCCAGCTTACTAGAAGTCAAGGTATCGTGGTTAAAAACACTACTTAATGTTGAATTAATCGATATCATTCTGTGGTATTTATCAATATTTCATAATATCTTGGTTCCTCAAGGATACACTTTTGGGCCCCTGGTGTTTTCAGCAAACACTGTTATCCTAGCGACACGTTTAAATTTGGATTAATATTATAATAGATATATCAATATGTTGTATAAAGCAAAGTTTCCAAATGCTGGGGTTCCATAAGGATACAGGTTTGGGCCTTTAATGTTTTTCATAGCTAGTGATGATGATGTTGCCAGTCAGCTGCAACATACATTTGATTCAACTCAAGAATTAAAAGATTAACCTCAGCCACAATGTTGGAGTTTAAAGTATGTTGCTTAAACTTGAATTAATTTTCTCACTAATAAATATTAATCCGTTGTATTTATTAATGTTGCAAAAAATCTGGTGTTCCTCAAGGATACATTTTTGGATCCCTAGTATTTTAAATAACAACCACTATTTCCTAATAAAACTCAGCTGTATTGGATTCAAGCGAAGAATCTTCAAACACGTCAAATATTATTATGAACTGATTTCCACTTACCTAGCTATGATTTACCTGGGTTTAAGAATTCTTTAATTTCTGTTTGATTAATTTTCTAATAGATATCTTCTATTTTTCTAATAGATATTGTATACAACAATGTTTCCAATACTGCTATTCCACAAGGATACAAGCGTGAGTCCTTAATATTTCTTGTAGCTATTGTGCTGATTCCACCCGGCTGTATTTTCTCTCTGATATCAATCCATTGTATATATCAATATACAAAATATTTGGTGTTCCTCGTGGATATATTTTTACAGTAGGCCTTTTCAATAACCGCTGATGACATTCAGCTGTAAGATTCATTGAATTCAGACAAAATAATTACAAAACCGTCAGAAATTTAATTATGAGCTGGTTTCCAATTATTTAATTTCGTTTAATCGGGGTTTGCGAAATTTTAAATGTTTGTTAAATAACTGTTCTAATAGATACACAATGTTCCAAATACTGGGGTTCAACAAGGATGCACGTTTGGGCCCTTAATGTTTCTATAGGCATTATCCTAGTGACACTCAGTTGTATGATTCCATTAGATTCAAGTCAAGATCATAATTATGAGTTGGTTTCCACTTGCTTAGTCTCGATTTGTGAGAGATTAAGAAATTTTGAATTTTTGTTGGGTTAGTCTTTTTCTCTAATAGACGTCAACGTGTTGCATATAACAATGTTTCCAAATACTGGGATTCCACAAGGATACTTTTGCGCCTTTAATGTTACTCAAAGCTGTAACTATTGTGGTGATGAGAATCAGTTGTATCACCCATTTGATTCAACTGAAGAACCTCACGCACCTTCACCTACTAATCTTGACCAAAGTTTATTATTTAAAAATTAATTTTTCAGAAATTTTAAATTAGTTGAATTTATCATTCTTCAACACGCATTCCCGGAGGATTAGGAAGTTTTCTTGATCTTAGCATCGTTAGAAGCCAATTTTGCACAAAGGCCTCTCCGCCGCAGAATCGTTGCCCTTTCTTTAAGAGGCCCCAAAAATGAAAATAGCGGGGTTGAGTGGAGGAGAAAACCGAGTGGCTGTCTTTTGGCAACATGACCTTGCTTCAACACTGCAGCTGACAGTAGAATTTTGAGCGCCCCCTCCCCTATGCCATTGTATCGTTTCAGGTGACAATTCTTTTTCGAAATCAATCCCCTTTTGCAAACTGTGCTGAGATATCCTGACAGATGTGCAAACGTCTCCACATTTCCTTTGTCACCCGGCACACACTTTACGAAACCTTAGGTTCTCTAACGATTCAGAGCTCCCATAACTATTCCAACCTATGCTGCAATAGACAATAAACTGTTAGGCGTGTATCGCCTTAATTCGTCATGTCGGGTAAAAACGCGAACTCTCGGCAGTGTTGTAGCCCCGAACTGTATAGTCAATCGTTACAGAATTACGTTTACGCCTTCAATGTAAGCGCTAGTGCTGAACTAGCCAGAACCGGACAACTACTGGCTTTTCCCACTCCAGATATATCTAACAATGTACTCGAGCAACACCCTTCTGCTATCTTCAAATTTAGCGCTCATATTCAAAAGTTCGCTTATATTTAATCCATCCTCCTGTTTTCAAAAATGTGGGGTTCCCAAAAGATACCTTTTAGAATCATTAGTGTTTCATGGTACTAGCTCTGGAATAGTAAATTATTTACGGTATTCATCTAACCTCTGGGGGTTTGTCTAGGATACACTTTTGGACCTTTAGTGTTTCTAATAACAATCTTTAGTATGCTGCTAGCGCTTTACCCCATCATTGATTTAAATCAACTGAAGAATGCCAAGCGCTTCTAGCTCTTAATTAGGGCCTAGTTTTAAATTAATGAGTCTTAATTAATAATGATTTGGCAAAAGAGATTAACCACAGTTATAATATTTAATCTCGGTTACAATGATGTACCTCAATGTAATAATTGATCTACGTCCAATTCGTATCTTATTAATCATGTTTGTCAAAATTATTGCAGCCTACATTGGAAAACAAACAAAAGAGCATTCTCTAAATGTCAGTTAATACATCACTAAGACTTAATAAGGAAAGGTAGAGGACCGTAAATGTTTTTTTTTTTAAGGGTGGCTCCAATCTAGGACCGTTCTGTTTATCTTGACGTATCGACAAAGAGAAGGTGTAGTTTTAGGCTGACGGTAATCAAATCTTTATGATCATAGCTGGAATTAGCACTCAATCATGATTTGAGAAAAAGAATTTAGAATAATTTACATATACCAAAACATATTGAATTTCTGCATTAATACATAGGGCAAAGTTGAAACTGAAACAGAATGGAAGTGATTTTTAAATACAACAGTTAGTAGGAAGTCTCACTAAAACATATTGATCCGTTGTATATAACAATACTTCTAAATGAACGGGCAAGGATACACTTCTGGTCTCTTAGTGTTTCTAATAATTATCAACATTAACTGGACAACACCAACTTGTTGGATTCATACTGAAAAATCTTAAACTCTTCCAGCTATTAATTCTAAGCTGATCTTCACTTACTAAGCTTCAATATGGATTTAGGAATTTTGTATTGTATTCGAATAAAGCTCAAATACCTGGGGTTCCTCAAGGATACAATTTTGGGCCTCTACTATTTTCAGTAACAAGCATTATGATAATGAAACTCAGCTGATTTATTGAGTTAAGTCAAGCACCGCGACTCTTAATTATGATGTAGTTTTTTTAAAATATATATATGGAATATGTGCCGCAATTCTACTTTTCTTTTAAAATGTCTGGTCATTCCTCTCCCCAAAATCGATAAACATCAATTAGTATTTTATGTTTGTCAAAAACATTGGTACAAATATAAAAAAAATAAAGCGTGCTGAAAAATATCACATATGCCCTAAGAAGACGTTGGAAACTTTGGAACGAATGTTCCTTTAGCTGGATAACACTAAATTGTATGATTTATTGGATTCATACTGAAAAATCTCAACATCTCCCAACTATCAATTCTCACCTGATTTCCACTTATGAAGTTTCGATTAATCTTGGATTGAGGAATTTTGAATTGTATTCCGATAATTTTTCGCTCTAATAAATATCAACATATTACATATAACAAAGTTTTCAAATATCTGGGGTTCCACAAGGACACAATTGTGAGCCGTTAGTATTTTCATTAACAAGCATTATTATGTTAATGAAACTCAGCTGTATTATTGATTTAAATTAAGGACCCAGAGCTCTTAATTATGATCTAGTTTTACTTATTACGTCTGAATAATTAAATTTGAGTGTTTAATATAATTTTTAAATGTATATGAACTATTTACCACAATTTCTCTTCACTTTGCTTTTAAAATGTCTCAAGTTATTCCCCTTCCTAAATCGATAAACCTCAATTAGCGTTTTATGTTTGTCAAAAGGATTGGTAGAAGACTTTAAAAGTGGAAATAAAGCCTGAAGACACATGACAAGAATCAGTTAATTTTACTCATATTTCACCAAGGTTTTCAATCATTCGGGTTATAACAGAGACCCTAGTGCACAATGACAGAAATCAAAAGGTACAATGTATCACTTGCCTTACCTGTCTTTTGTGGTGTTTCACAAGGCTCCATTTTATTACCACTCCTGTGTTGGATTTGTCAAACTTATCTGCGTTGTTTAAGAAATTCAAGGCGGATTTTTATGCTCACGATACTCAAATTTAATATTTATTGAAGATAAATAATTTTCAAACAGCAACGAATGCAATCAAATGTTGATAATGGCAATAGTCACTGTTTCGTTATTAATCGTACCAAATACAAACTAATTCTCTTTGGTAGTAATAAAAAATTGTTAAATACCAAAGCTCAGTGAGAAACTTAAGATTTGATAATCGAACAAAAATTAAAGTTTTAACAACATACAAACAAAAGCTCCATCTGTACCAAAAATTTACGTTCTGAACATATGTTTATAGTATTCATATTATCAATAACGGGATTATTTCACATAACAGTAGTAAACTGTGGAGTTTGAAAAATTCTTCTTCTCCGGCTTTACCGGATGAATTAAAAAAGTATATAAAATATCATAGCTGATATGAAGATATACGAAATGGCAGCTTCAGTAGGTATTCTGTCTGTGAGAATAATTAAAAAATAACAAAATCTCAATTTTTTACTTTAAAGGTGTTCTTTTGTATCGTAAATGTTATCAATAAAAAATGAAAAAAAAAACAATTTTTTTAAATATTGAGCAATTTTAATTTTTTAATTTATTAGCTATCATGGATTTCTACAAAGTTCACAATTTACGTTGTTACATCTTAACATATAATGAACTTAAAAAAACAAGTAAAAACTAAGAAATAAATGTTAAAACAAATACATTTCAAAAACGTGCATAGATCAGTAACTTTAAGCCTTTTGTGAATGGGAGAAACTATTCGAAATACAGTCACCGGTGAGAATACTCACCATATACTCTTCGATAACAGTAGAAATACTTTTAAGGCATTTTACTACCACTAGGTATATATTTAAGGAATACAAAAAAAACATCAGTGGCCTGGGTAATATTAATATTCATACAACACCCTTAACACATTTTATTTTAGTTTTAATCAATCTTATCGTTAAAAGATTTATTTGTTGCTCATCTCAATTGTTAAATGTACCTAATATGAATGTTATGCTTATAATTAATGCTTATCAAAAGAAATTAGCACGATATTAACAGTATTATTATACAAATTACATCTATTAATCATTAAAACCAATAATAAACTAAAGTTAACATAAAACTTGACTTTGTTTAAAGAATAATAATTTTCACAGGTGGTCTGAGTCACCTATAGTTTAAACTTTACAATTACTGTAGAGAACTACTTTACCGACATTTATAACCCATCCCAACAAAATTGAAAATCTTTGTTTACACAATTTTTTTAATATAAACATAACTTTAATAAATTAAAAACAATTGTTAAACTTACCCAATACTTCCAGCTCTACGTTTTTGGATGCCCTTGGTGGGATCAGCACCTATAAAATACCCTAATTAAAATACTCTTTAAATACCTTACTAACCCCATTTAACTTTTATTAATAATATAATAAACTTTGTTATCAGTGTACTGGTAATAGGGATAGAGTTTATTACCTCTGTTAAGTTGATAACAGAAAGGGTACCTATAATTTAATTACTTCAATATTTAATCTTTATGTGGGAATTTACACAAAATTGTTCATTTAGAATCCTAGAATGGTACACAAAATTGCTAAAAGTAAAAATTGAAATAACTCATTATGAATCGAGTAACAAACGAGATCAAGATATTCGTTAGTTTTTAACGAGTTAGGTTATGTATGTAATGATAACGATCGTACAAAGAAATAATAAATTAAAAAAGAGTTGTAACAATTTACTAACCTGACACCGAGTGTGTTACAGCGGACATCTGTATTACAAACCATTCATATAACTCTAGTTCTTTACGTAATTCGAAAATCACAATTTTGTGTACACTTTGTTACGTAAAAATTTTGTTAAATTACGAATTTTACGAGACTTAACAACTCTGTTTACAAGATACGAGCGCCATAGTAGAAAAATACTACATGTTTTAGGGTGGGAGGGCTGCCATCTTGTTATTAAGGGTTGTTCACAACTGTAACCCCAAAACGATTCATAAACACATGTTCAATTAGTTGCCTATACGAATGGAAGTCACTACTGCTGAAAATTCGGTAGCACGACAGACTCGGCCACACGCAATACTTCCACGCACATCGTCACTTACCGAAATAATTCAAATTTACATCAATCTTGCATTTTAAAAAGGTTTCGGTTTTTCTCGTTCACACCCAAAACAGTTCCAGAACGATCATAAACACGACAGTTGCACTAAAACAGAATTGTTAAACAAAATAATCATTTTCGACAATTATGAAATTTAATTTTTCAAGTAAACGCGGTTTAATTATCTAACGCTAACTTCAATCTAATCTTAAAACCTACGCATCCAAAAATGTTCGACGAGCGAAGACTTAAATGTTTTTTTTTATAAATATTTAAGTTTTCTTTATCATGATTTGAACGTACGATCTGTGTTTTATTTGTTTTAGCCAACTGTTTAGATGATACACATCGTTTTACAGTATCATCTTAAGATTTATCAAAGACACTGGGTCCAATGATAACAGTATTTCTTACGCGCTTATAATCAAGACATTAATAGTAAAATTCTCCTACATTTCATATGGTTTAAGGTATACACCACTAAAGTGGTCTCGTTTTCCCATCCGTGGTCCACTAGAATAAAATGAGTCGATTTAACACTATAGAGCATAGGTACTAGCTTTTCTGAAAATGTTTATTCCTAAATATTACCGTTGGTTGTATCGTCGTAATTTTTTCCTTTTTTTTACTAATCGTTATGTTCACTTAGTGTTGTTCATTTAATAATCTACATATTTAAACAATGTATCACAAAAATGGTTTAATGTGCATAGACCTGTTTAATTAAAAATGATGTTATACACTTATTTATGACTGATTTGTAACTAATGTTTTTGATATGGAATAAAGTCAACATGGCGCCTAGTTTACGGTTATATCCCATGCCAGAGTTACGACATATGTAAATATCTAAATATTTTTTGTGTAGGTATCCAATATTGTATCTAGATACTTTTATAAGTATACAGGCTGTATTTTAAAATCACCGACAAACGAAAACTGGAGATTCTATGATTCAAAATAAGACAAAAATTATCATAAACGCTTTTCTGAAAATGCTTCCTAACCGAGATACAGGTTGATTAAAAAATAATTTTTTTAAGATTCCTCAAAAACTACAAAAGGTATTACACTGAGATTTGGTACACCTAAATGTCCAATTAAGTACAATTAATCAGGTGAGTTTGAGTCAACTGGCTCCATCCAGTGGTGTAGAATGTGTTAAGTTAGTCACTTTAAGTAAAAAAAAACGCACGTCCCGCCTTTTTTTGAAGAAATATTTTTTTGTTAAATTCAACATCTAATTCTGCAAATAAAATCACACTTAGTATTTTTTTGATTCGGCACCCGTTTTTGAAATATTTTGCATTAACATAAACGACCACATTATTCAATAAAAATCAAAATTTGGTTTATTTTACAAAAAAATAAAGCAGTTAACTATTAGGTACATTTGCAGAATTAATTGTTGAATCTATCACAAAAATATTTCTTCAAAAAAACCAGGGGCGTGCGTTTTTTTTTTTACTTAAACTGATTAACTTAAAATATTCTACGCCACTGGATGGAGTCAGTTGACTCAAACTCACCTGATTAATTGTATTTAATTAGACATTTAGGTGTACCAAATCTCAGTGTAATATCTTTTGTAGTTTTTGAGGAATCTTAAAAAAACCTTAAAAAAAGTATTTTTTAATCAACCTGTATCTCGGTTAGGAAGCATTTTCGGAAAAGGGTTTATGATCATTTTTGTCTTATTTTGAATCATAGAATCTCCAGTTTTCGTTTGTCGGTGATTTTAAAATCACCCTGTATATCTGCATGTGTATCTAAATAAATTTAATGCAGTATCTGAACAATCTAGATACTTAGATACTGTTTAATTGCTCAGTTTTTTTAACGATAGAAGCGTTTGAATTAAACGCCAAACGATATACGAAGCTTAGGGTAACAGCTAATTAACAATCTGTCCTAGCCGTCGCCATTTTTTTAATAATTATGGTCCTGGACAGGTTAAGTGTAACCTAACATGCTAAAGCACTCAGAACACTTAGGAGGATGGATAGAGGGATATCGAATTGCCAAAATATGCCTATGAACGGCTACCCTCAATTTTTTCATATCCTAAGAAAGAGGAAAACAGGAACTACGGAGATCATTCCAGAGTTTAGAAGCCGTGTAGAAAAATGTGGAGATTTTTACTGCATATTAATGATAGGAATGAGCGAACCGAGTGACTCTAACAAATGAGCCCGAGATGGTATCAAAGGATAGAATTCAACAGCACAATAGCCATTGCAATATCGAATTAAAACGATTCTTCTATGCTAAAGTCTAATTGCTTTTCTTTAAATACGATCCACGATATCGAAAGGGTATTGAGGGCACCAACTCAGAAGTAAGAATTACATTCTAGCTGAGCTCGAATTTGGGGCTTATATAGCAGAAAAATACAAAAAGTCTATTTTACGAGCTAACAGAAAATGCTCAACCCACAGTATATTTAAATATACAGTCAATCATTTCCAACACACTAAGAGTCTCAAATTTTAAAATCTGAGCCATTCATACTTACAACAGGAAGTAATCGACCTTTTTACAAAGTAACACAGAGTTTTGTTAGCATTAAATCTAACTAGATTCCCTGTTCAAGGATAAGTTGAACATCTTTGGTGATTGAAATAGCCATTTCAGCTTTAATATCTTGATTTGAGATTGAAGGTGGATTGCCATTATAAGTAGACTGAGATGAACTACAATGAATGAATAAAATAAGATCATTTATGTATAGCAGAAAACTGGGAAAGCTCTAAATGATCCCTGTAGCAGGCCCCTATTAATACTAACCTTTTTTCAAAAAGAATCCATCAACTACGACACGTATTCGTCTTTTATCAAGGAAGCTGGAAACACAATAGATGAGCGTATGAGTTAACCCAAACGTGGCGAGTTTGGCAAGTCAACACTTATGCCAAACTTGGTCAAATGTCTTTGAGATATCTAAAACGACTACAACTGTTTCACCGGATTGTTCTAATGTATTGTTGCAAACTTAAGTTACACATGAAAGAAGATTACCTGTTGAACGACTCTGCTTAACACCATATTGGTGGTCACTAAGGAGTTTGTTGGATACAAGAAAAGAGAGTAGTCGCTCACTGGTAGTAGTTAGAGCTATCAGTCTTGTCGCCATGTTTGGGAACAGGTTGAACATTTGCCAACTTCCATGATGAAGGAAAATCTCCAGAAGACAGAGATCGGAGAGAGCTTAGATGCGACTGGTAATAGTTTGGGGGAAAATTTGTTTAAGGCTATAGCTGGGATGCTATCTGGGCCAGTCGCCTGATTGGGATCAAGCTTACTGATAATCGATTTAAGGAGATTGTATCTAAAATGAATGTTTCATAACATATGAAGAAGAGTTGACTAGGGGCATATTTTTTACAGAATCATTAAGACGAGTTTTGTGTAAATAAAATTACAAAAAAAGTTAGCTTTGTCTACAGAGTCAGCAACTAGAGATCCGTAAAAAATGTCATGGTGGGAATGAAGATGTACCAAAGTTTTTATTGATGTTAGCTAAAGAGCAAATTTTACGACTGCTCAAAGGGGATGTAGCTACACTTTTGAAGGTATTTCTAGCACCAACGTAATCTGCATGACTCTCGGCCGTTTTACTGCATTCCCAATTGGTATAAAATTTATGTTCTAAAAATAGTGCATCAGCACAAGCCCTATGGGACCTGGGTTCGGAACGAGGATAACCTATACAATTGTGTCTTTTGGGAATATATAACTACATGTCCACGAGGATGACTTCAGATACTGAAAGAGCAATGTCCGAAGACGAGGACGACTTAAAACAGTATTCTCGTCATTGAAATGTTGCAAAAAATCCCGTAAATCACTCAATATAGCTGCCTTGAAACACCACAAGGTTTTATCAGTGGTGCGAACAACAGACGAATTAAGGACAGTAATAATTAAGGTCCTCAATTTTTTCATATCCTAAGAGAGAGGAAAATAGGAACTACGGAGATCATTCCAGAGTTTAGAAGCCGTGTAGAAAAATGTTGAGATTTGTACTGCATATTAATGATGTGAATGAGCGAACCGAGTGACCCTAGCAAATGAGCCCGAGATGGTATCAAAGAATGCAATTCAACAGCACAATAGCCATTGTAATACCGAATTAAAACGATTCTTCTATGCTCAAGTGATTGTATCTCAGAAATTGAGGACGGGGCCATTTTAAAGTCTAATTGCTTTTCTTTGAATACGATCCACGATATCGAAAGGGTATTGAGGGCACCAACTCAGAAGTAAGAATTACATTCTAGATGAGGTCGAATTTGGGGCTTATATAGCAGAATAATACAAAAAGTCTATTTTACGACAGAAAATGCTCAACCCATAGTATATTTAAATATACAGTCAATCATTTCCAACACAGTAAAGAGTCTGAAATTTTAAAATCTGAGCCATTTATACTTACAACAGGAAGTGATCGACCTTTTTGGCGGAAACAAAGTAACACAGTTTTGTTAGCATTAAATCTAACTAGATTCACTGTTGAAGGATAAGTTGAACATCTTTGTTGATTGAAATAGCCATTTCAGCTTTAATATCTTGATTTGAGATTAGAGGTGGATTGCCATTATAAGTAGACTGAGATGAACTACAATGTATGAATGAAATAAAATCATTTATGTATAGCAGAAAACTGGGAGAACTATAAATGATCCCTGTATCAGGCCCCTATTAATACTAACTTTTTTTTCGAAAAGAAGTCATCAACTACGACAGTTATTCGTCTTTTATCAAGGAAGCTGGAAACACAATTGATGAGCATATGAGTTAACCCAAACGAGGCAAGTTTAGCAAGTCAACACTTACGCCAAACTTGGTCAAATGTCTTTGAGATATCTAAAACGACTACAACTGTTTCACCGGATTGTTCTAATGTATTGTTGCAAACTTGGGTCACACATGAAAGAAGATTACCTGTTGAAGGAGTTTGTTGGATACAAGGAAAGAGAGTAGTCGCTCACTGGTAGTAGTTAGTGCGATCAGTCTTGTCGCCATGTTTGGGAATAGGTTGAACATTTGTCAATTTCCATGATGAAGGAAAATCTCCAGAAGACAGAGATTGAAGAGAGCTTAGATGAGACTGGTACTAGTTCGGGGGAAAATTTGTTTAAGGCTATAGCTGGGAGGCTATCTGGGCCAGTCATCTGATTGGGATTAAGCTTACTGATAATCGATTCGAGGAGATTGTATCAAAAATGAATGTTTCATAACATATGAAGAAGAGTTGACTAGGCGCATTTTTTACAGAATCATTAAGACGAGTTTTGTGCAAATAAAACTACAAAAAAAGTTGGCTTTGTCTACAGAGTCAGCAACTAGAGATCCGTAAAAAATATCATGGTGGGAATGAAGATGTGCCAAAGTTTTTATTGATGTTAGCTAAAGAGCAAATTTTTCGACTGCTCAAAGGGGATGTAGCTACACTTTTGAAGGTATTTCTAGCACCAACGTAGTCTGCATGACTCTCGGCCGTTTTATTGCATTCCCAATTGGAATAAAATTTATGTTCTAAAGATAGTGCATCAGCACAAGCCCTATGGGACCTGGGTTCGGAAGGAGAATAACCTATACAATTGTGTCTTTTGGGAATATATAACTACTTGTCCACGAGGATGACTTCAGATACTGAAAGAGCAATGTCCGAAGACGAGGACGACTTAAAACAGTATTCGCGTCATTGAAAGGTTGCAAAAAATCCCATAAATCACTCAATATAGCTGCCTTGAAACACTACAAGGTTTTATCAGCGGTGTGAACAACAGACGAATTAAGGACAGTAGAAGTTTGTTTCTATTAGATAATGGTCAGATAGACCTAGTGGGGAAAGAACTGGACTTTATAAACGTGGGTTTTATGTAAGGAAGAGGTCCAGAAGATGTGGAGTATGGTTAGGGATTCTTGTGGTTTCAGAAATCATTTGCGTGAGATCACATGAAATAGCAAATGTTTCTCCACTATGACTAGCAGGATTAGTAGTGGATGAGACTTGTAGCTAGTTAGAGTTATGAATAGAAAAGGTCTTGAAAGTTACTGTCATTGGCAGACCTATAAATGCAACAGAAGAATTTAGAACCAGGATGTTTGAACAAAATCACGTCGAATTTTTTTTTCTCCAAACAAAAAATCCTCTTGGAAGAAATGTTGTTCTTGAGTTAGGTACACATCCCTCCTTTGTAACAAAAGTTAGAGTGAAGATACTACTGGGGAAATTGCAAGTCGGGTGAATCGGAGTTTTCAGAGTAGACTTGTGTTTTAGATAGGAACAAAATATTAGGTGGTAATTGTTCAAGATGTTGGTGAACAGCATTGAATTTTACGTCCGGTATTTTCACCCTAGAAACCACAGCCTTTTTTTTAAATTTTGGATTTTCAATCCGATCGGTAGACAGAGGGGCGAGAAGAAGAATAGGATGAGAATAGATTAAACACATTCGAGACGCTTCCCACCTTTGGAGCCCTTACGAGGTAGATTACGTTATATTATGAGTGCAAGGTGCCAACTGCGGACTGGTAATAGACATTGAATGTGGAAACTGAATCGTTCTATGAGCATATTGTTTGTAATGTGATTTGTAATGGATTCTTAGGACACAATTTTAAAGAAAAGCCCAATATACTTCAAAATGAGCTTTATCTTAGTGTCCTTGTACTTTTTTGGGACAATCTAATTAAAATTAAAATTCATCCAAGAAAAAAAATTGGCCAATCTGGGATACATTTATCCTACTAGATATTTAGATGACATTAGGTACAAAAAGAAGTCACCTTACTGAAACCTCAGACCCGAGAGCTAGTTATCAGTCTTTTTTTGTTTTGGCTTGAGTAAACTAGCGTTTTTAAAATTAGTGACCTTTAAAAGGTGAAACACTTTAGAGTATCTTAAATAAAATTAATCAGGATTTCTTATGTGTAAATGACTTGTGAAAATCGTTAAAAAAACTGGGCTTAATCAAGCTTGTGGAAATAGTTATTTCTATCACTAAGTAGAAGCGATTGTTTGTAAGTAGTCTCCAACTGCGAATAGTGGCAAAACTATCGTTTCTGACCTAGTGATACACAATTTTTTTTGTGACTTCATCATATTTTCAAAGCGTTAAATGACTCTATATGTACGGCAGCCACCAGTAAATGTTTATGTATGAAGTATGAATAATCATTATTGAAGAATATAAAAATATTTACGTTTTACTTGCCCAGGCCTGACACAATGAGAAATGAACAATTAAAAACTTTTCAGTTTGCTCCTTCCACAATCTCATACCACGTAACTGCTATAATTTATAATCAAAGTTGAACATACTTTGAGGAGCACAATCTTTATGTTTCAATTGTTACCTCCGAAACTATCAGATATGTTCTTCATGCATTTTTTCAAACATGACCTCACTTCTTGTTCCTGCTGTTCTGTCCGTCCATGTAAATGCATATAGAATATCAAATGAAGCACAATGGATCTTTTTGTTGTAATTGCTGAACTGCCTTTTTTAGTACACTATATTAGCACAGTAGTTTTGGCAACCCAGGCACCTTTTCCTTGTTATAACACAATCTTTCTAAGGTATTGTTACCAATAATAACTTTCTTAGTATCTATTTTTGTTTTAGAGCGGTCCATACTAGCCGTATGAAGATGATCATCACGACTATCAATCAATATTCTGTCTCATACCTTCCGAACAATTGTTTTTCTGTGCGACAAATGAATCGTGTGTCTTTAACTGGAGTTTTTTCTCTTTAAGTTAACAGGGCTATAAAATATACTTTTAAAAGAATTAAACCTTATTTTGGATTTCCATCATTTAACTATAATTCTTACACTCAGTTATATCATACACCGATACGTTAGAAATAATGTGTCAATTAGTTTTTGAACTGTCCCCTCATTCAGCCAATCATTGCCTTCGGATTTACTTCTTTGATGCTTTAAGTTACCTTCGCGTACGTTATTTAATTCAGTATTTACATGCTTACTGGAAATCTGGAATGTGTTAATGTACATCGGTCTATTGGCCGTAAACCAATGTAATGTTTTACGCTTGTTAACAGATTTACAGTGTTTTTCCTTTTATCGGAGCTTATTTTATAGTACCGACGATAAACCTTGCTTATGAATCCTCAAAAAAATGTTGAAGAGTTTATTAGTTCTTGTTGCATTTAAATCTCGTCATCCAGCAATTCATCCTGTAACTTGAACTGTTTTCCGGTGCGTAGTCAAAATCTTCTCTGCTGCAAAACTCCCTTATTTCACTCCAAAATAACTTCAGTAACTTTTTCTAAATCTTCTGTTTCTGAATTGATGAGATAAATTCCCTCTAAATCATGACCAAATGGTTAAATCATATCACCGTTATCTGCGTCATACTGTATAGTATAATTGCATGTAGCATTTTCACATTTGATTAAAAAAAGTTTTAGTTAAACGTACCATATCTTCTGCATTATGTATATATGAGCACAAGTTTGTAACAGAACAAAATTCTGCCACTATACACACCAAAATAATAGCTTCAAAGCATGCTTATGCTTTCAATGTCGGCGTTAGATAATGTAATTTTTTTTATTGGTATTCTGCTCCAAGTCCATGGCAACGAGACATTACACGTTTCCACTTATTACAATTCACGTCTTAACTACTACTAATGCGAGAACTTACTAACAAATAAGCACCAGGCAATTGTGTTTAGTTAATTATCTAAATGGAATCGAGCATTTATTGAAAAGAGTCTTTTTAATGAAACAGACCTTGTATGACATATCGTTGTCGCTTGGTTAAAGTGCCAACTAGATGTCGATTGAGGTGTTGTAACATTACTGTCAGAGTATTGTTTGTAATGTGATTTCCAAAGGATTTTGAACGTACAATTTTCAAGAAAAACAAAATAATATTTTTAGGTTATGTATTTAGAACACATTTGTGATTACCTAGAGGGCGGCACTTTTCAGAAAAAAATGTAAAAAATACGTTTGTTAAATGATGTAAACTAATCCACTGTTCGCCATGTAAGGACACAGTGAATCGGGTAATGGTACACAGTGAATCCGCTGCCTAAATCACATACAAAGGAAACGTCGGATTCATATTAAAAACTTTATTATCTACAAAAGAGTAGCTAACAACTACATTTTAGCGCATGACCAAAAATGCAAAACTAACTGTAAATTTATAATATGATTGGCGTCTGGCTGAACCACTGACTTTTTGTTTTAGAAGTAAATATTTAACGTCTTTCTCTTTTACAAATTCCGTGTCGGCTACGTCTGGCACACAGAACAGTTGTTGTGTTTTTAGTTTGAGTCTCAGAAAAGGTACAAAATACTCCATATTGTCGTTAAGGGGCTCTAATATTTTGGCAGCGTAGTAGACTCTCAACTTCTTCGTACAAAACAAAACCACTACATATTCTCCTACTTCTGCTCTTCGTGGTATCGGAATCAAAAAGTCTCTATCAGTTAAGACATGCTCGTCTTCTTCATCTTCATCTTTCTCATACCAATCATCGTCGTCATCGCTTTCTTGGCATAAATTCTTTTCGTTTTCACTTTCACCTTCAGAATCACTCAGCAACACTTGTCGTTTAACTTTTTTACTTTAGCTCCTTTTCTCTGAACAGCCTCCTGTCTAATTTTATTTATTTCATCCTTCTCAGGGGTGTCTGTTGCAATAATGCTTCTGCCTTCTCTTCTCGCTCTTCTTTTGTTGTTTCGAGGGCCAGCTTTAATCGGAGCCCTAAACTGATCTGGAGTTATTAGAATGGTTTCAGAATTAGCAATTCCTACAGCATCAGTGTCTGGTACCGCAGGATTTGGGTTAAGAACGGCAGGTGTAGGATCGGTATCAACAGGAGTTAAAATGTCGTTAGTAACCAAAGAAATCTGGTCAAATGCAGAACATGTGGGATCTTGTCGATCTGTCACAGTACTTTCATTACTGAAAACATCCCTACCAAATGGAACTATACCGGTTTTTCTAAAAGCCTTTGTTATATTTTCAATCGTCATTGATTTAGTAAAAGCTGTTCCAATAAATTGACCAATATCATAAATTGAAACTGGATGGCCAGGGTTACGCAATAACCAAGAATCCATTGCATTATTGTAATAAGTTTTGAAGGGTCCGAAGACTCCTACATCCAGCAATTGCATTTTGGCAGACGTATGTGGATAAAACGTTAGAACAGTAACCCCAAATTTCTTGGCCAAGTCGAGTGCTTCAATATTCAAATGAGATTCGTGATTATCTAGCAATAGGAGTGAAGGATTCGCAGAGCTGCTCTGAGTTTGCTTGATGAAATGATCCATGACGCTGACACACAACTGGGTATTCATCCGTCCTGAGGGGTTTACCAAAATCAAGCAACCAGGTGGTGTTCCAATTACCATCCTAGGATTGACATTTTTCCTTGGATAAATTATAATGGGGGGCAAAGCTTGACCGGCAGCACTTATTATACAGCACGTAGTACACAAGACCCCTTTTTCGCCACTGGTAACTGTGCACAGATTTCGGTGTCCTTTTGGAGCGACGACCCGTTGAGGTTTCTGCACTGTTGAGGTGCCAGTCTCATCTAAATTGTATATGCGCTTTCCATTTGCGAACGATGGATTTCTCTGTATTATTTTTTCCAAGTTGTCAAAAAATACTCTTACAGTCTCTTTATTGAATGATGTTGCCCTATCCAAACTGCATGGTTGAGGCCGTCTAAGGCTCAAATCCGCATTACGCTCACCAAAAACGCGCCACCAGTCGATTCCAGCTAACTTGTTTGTTTCCCAAGTTGGAGGCATTTTAATACGATTTACTTTTGCCGTTTGATAGGACACTTGACGACAGTCTTTACTTGACAGTCCGTAGAAAATCAATGCACAATTTTTAAAATAGCTTTTTAGAATATTTTCTTCATCTTCTGAAAATACTCTATTGACAGAGTAGTTAGGAACTAAACAAAGATCTTCTGCCGGATCTGCATTTTCTTTCTTTTTCTTATATCTTTGTAATTTCACAAATGGAATTTTAGTATCTTCTGAAACTCTACGGATACTCAATCCTCCACAAATCAATTGCAATGCATTTTCCATTTGTTCCTGAGTATGTTTGCCAATTTTTCTCTCTACTTTCCTTCGGAGCATCCTGTACAGAAGTAAACCGTTTCTTTTTTTCAATCAAAGCACATTAAAACTGACAGGGTACACAGTGGATCATGATCCATTGTGTACCATGATTCGTTGATCCACTGTTGACCCGGCCGGCATGTTTGTGTGTGTAAATGTAGCCACTTAAACATGCACACTAATAAATTTGTTTAAAAATGCATCCACTGAGAATATAAATCAAATATGTACTTACGTAAATTTTTTTTAAACTGGCCTAACAGCAAATATACGATATCACGTTTAGTCTCGCCGAAACCTGCCTAGAGACTAATTTAGCAAAGAGACGGTCGAAGAACGCGTCATATAGCTAAATGTCGATATATTACGAGTACTTCCGAGCGTGACGTTAAGGCTATCCACTGTGTACCGCGATCCACTGTTACCCAACTTACCCTACACTTAAACTTACTAAATAAAAGTTAAGTAGGAAAACTCACATTAAGTAAAGAAAAAAGTTTTGGAAAAACTTGAAATGATCAAAAAGTGGTGAGCAAGATAACATTGATTTCTGTATCAAGAATAATAATGAATCTAAACCCATTGTCTCATCCAAGATGTACCAAATATGGGATAAATTTATGCTACAAGACATTGACATTACACTAAGTCGAAAAAGTAGTCGCCTTACTGAAGTCCCAAATGTGAAAGTTGGTTATCAATCAGTCTTTCTCGTAAACTGAAATTTTTGAGTTAATGGATTTTAAATGACAAAACGCTTTTGAGTGTCTTAAAAAGAATTAATCAGGATCTCAACTGTGTTTATACATAGCAAGAGTTAAACAAAACCGGTGTAAATGATTTGTGGAAATCTGTAAGCAAAAACTATAGAGTTAATGCTGCTTCTGCAGCACATAATTTTTCTGTACTGAAAAACAAATTATGGCAAAATTCCCCGGGACAAGAAAGATTTTCTCTGAGGAGCGAACTACCCATTACAAATATTCACAGTATGAGCATTAGTGAGGTTTATTTGGTAGTTGCTGGTATCATTAAGAGGCACATTGACATTTGCCCGCATTATGTGGAATTCTTGACAATACTGAAATTAATGGACCGTAATATCTCCAGAGTTTTGAATTATGTGGTTAACCCTTCCTCCAATACCGTACAAATGAAACAAATCTGTGAGCTTTACAACAGTATATGACCTAATATACAATACTGGTGTTGCTCGAAATGACAAGCACCATGATAGACATTACTTATATGTCACAGTATTTGTTAGTAGGTGAGACCCTATAACAGTGGCCAAACATTCTTACTGAATAATCCAGGGGAGAGAATTACAATCTAAGATTGCATTACTGATAGACAGCAGTAGTATATCACAGTATTTGGCAGTAGGCGAGAGCCTAGAACAGTGGCTACACATTCTTACTAAATAATCCAGGGAAGAGAATTACAATCTATGATATTTCCGAAATTTTGGGATAACCTTATCTACTAGAATTCACTCCAAAAAACCTGTTTTCCTGTTTTCGATCTACAAGAATTTGCCCAACCAATGACATTCAGCGATGATTACATCCTGGCATCATATGTTACAGATGTAATGTAGGTAGCGGGAGAATTTTATTATTGTAATAAACGTTTGTCAAATCGCCATTGTTACCGCGATAGAAAAGATAATTAGTGGATTTTTAATATCTTGATAATATGTCGTAATTTGCTAATGTTTTAAAAATATTTTATTTATATATTTTTATGTAAGAAATGTGGGAATGTATGTAACTGATATTTGGCTAAGGATTGAAAAACACATGTTGGGGTTTGAGTAGCAGGTGTACGCTTAAAAACTGTTTTACTGAAGGGGCGTAACGAATCACTGGAAATTCTTATGCGACGATTCTTAATGTAAAAATGTCACTAGTTTAGTAAGTGATTGTGTCGGTACAGACCGTGATCAAAAGATATCTTTGGTTGTTACTTGGTAACTCGAGACCTAAATGTAGGATTTGTTACGGACGAATGCATATTTTTAAAATTAAGATGTCCTGCAATAATTAATATGAAACTGTTCCAGCGTAAATTAATGTTTTTAGTTTTTTTATTACTTTTGAAAGACGGGGGTTGATTTGCGGAAGTAGAGATAGTTAGTTTGGAAATCGGGGGAAAAGTAGTTACAGTTAGAGTGTCTACGAGAGGGTTAATGAAATACCTTCATTTTAAACAGTTTGTCTTTAAAATAATTCTTGCGTGTACATTTTCTTTTGAATTAGCCAACACTAATATGTTTTTTTCTTTCGAGTGTTAGTTGTAATGTGTTTTTCAAATATTAGTCTATAAATAACAGTCACCCTTTTTGAAGTTAAACCGCGTAGGTTAACGATTTGTGTCTGTGATCAATTAAAGGAATAGATATTCAAGTATAAGTAGGTATTTTTATATAAATGAAAGCTCGGAGCAAATCATTTTACAAGCCTAGATAACCTATTAAAAATCAAACATTGTCTTGCAAAGGTATCTTATTCGCACTCGGGCTCATTAAGCTGAAATCTGCTAAAATAAAAGAGAATACAGGGCTCCCTCACCCTTGCATTTGTGTGAATGAGTATTGTTGTTTGTTGTTTATATTTATATTTGTGTAGAGGTGAGCTGGTGAACGGCTACATTATACCGCTGGTTATTAATTGTAAAAGGCAATTTCCAAGTGGGTACACACTCCCGAGACCAGATAACCATTAAACACCTCGAATTTTATTTTTATTGTTTTTATTGTTGTATAGATGAATGTGTAACCTGAGAAAGGGGCGCTGTATTTTTCTTACGCACTCAAACTTTTATATTGGTCGCGATGGTAGGATCTATTTATAACTTACCCTTGCAAGGCTTTGTTTTAATGAGTGTTTTTTTGTCACTTTGTTTCATTGTAAGTTTCCGTATGTATTTTGTACTTTAATAGTCACTAAACAATGGTGTACGTGTAAATTCCTTATCTATTTTCTTTTGTGCTTGCCTTTACCTTAAAGACCGACATGATTGGTTTTAAAGGGCCACGTGTTTGGTATTATGATTTTTATTTTAGTTATTGTGGGTGTGACTACAGAGTTTTTTTTTCTTTATTGTGTTTATGTGTAACTAAACTGTTCTTTATTTATTTTTCTTTTAATGGTATAATTTTGTACGCTCTTTATCCTGATTTAATGTTTTGTTATATATTTAACCCTTTCATTGTTTTTTTTGTGTGTTATTTAATTTATTAATGTACTTGTACAATTATTTATTTATGAATAAAGTGGGTTTTATTGGTGGTTCTTTCCCACAATAGTAAATTAACGGGCTGAACCACCATTGCGCAAAGCTTGTTAATTTTAATTTGAGTAGTTTCATTGTTTGCCTGCCCCTCATGATGCAACACTTACCTCATCCAGCCTATCTAATTCAAATAGCACAGCGTACCTACCACTAGACGGCCGCTTCGTTTGATCAGTTTTGAGGTTTGCGAGTAATTAAATATCAGACTTGCAAATATATTCTAATCTTTTAATTATTGTCAGGAAAGTCCATGTAAGGCAAACAATTAATTATTGTCAGTAAAGTCAAGATAAATCACTTAGCGATTGTTTTGTTTTTGAATTAGCATTCTTGCAAATAAGTTCAAATTACACTTTTCAAGATAGGGTACCTGGGGGACGCTACAGTAATTGCCAATCCAGATCCAAGTTTAAGACATTGTTGCTCAAAAAGAATTTATTTCCCCAAAAGTTCTAAAACCATTTTCCACTGCTACCACTTCCGCTCCAGCAAAAAGAAAAAAAGGAAGAAGAAAACAACAGATATATTGATTGAGATTACTGTTCCTGGCTCCCCCCTACTGGTATTATTGAACCATAAGTTACATAGTAATGTAATTTTAGTATTCGCTGTACAATTTTTGCTTTTGACATTTAACGGACAGTACGTTGACAGTATGGAACAGTATAAGACACTACATTGGTATCCCATTGAGTAGTTAAATTTTTTTTAAATAATGTACTCTTTAATGTACAGTGTATAACCCTGAACAGCATTAGATGCATATACATATAGTCTGTGTGTATCATGTGACTAATCATTGGAAATAAACCCTTTGTTTTAAAATACCCCAAATAAAGGTGTAATAGTGTATCGTCAGGTGACCTAGCAAGATAACGGATTGGGACGAACCTACATATCCACCTTTTTAGCAAAATGGTGGTCTAGAAATTGCCTGGCTTAGGCTGTGAAATGAGCTGGGCAACCGCCTTGTTGCCAAAATTAAAATTCAAGAAGCGATTATATTAGTTAAAACCACGGACATAGCAACTATGTAAAATTATACGTTATGTAACAAAACGAGGCGTGAAAGAGCGATTTTTTGGTTTTTCAACATTTCCTAACTTTGTATTTTTTAACATTGCTTCATTGTTCAGTCAGCAAATGGAAACAGTGCTTTATATTTAGAGGTACGTAAGTGAATGCTAAACGTAACTACTACTCAATGGAATTACAATACTAAGTTGGTTCGAACTATTTAGAATATCGTCTTCCACTGATCTTTTTGAATTAAATAATAGGTAAAAATATATTACACCATTTTCTTTATGACTAAGTGTGTAAGGTAGCTAAATAATATTAAATATCCCATATCCGCCTCCGAAATTTGAGTTAAAAATCGTGGCACATAACAACGTAAAAAATAATTGAATAAAGAAAAGAAGGCTACTTACATTAGTTTCACTATTAATCCCGCCCTACTGTGTTTTTTGATTTTCTGCCATCTCGTTTACGTGCAATTCTACTTTTTGACATCTGGGACTCTGTCTGGACCGCAGTTCCAGCAACTAGGGCTCCGTCATGAACCCTTTTACAACAGTTGGGCTCACGCCCTGGGCCCATTTCTAATATCTGGTGGCTTCTCCCGGGTCCCATTTCTAACAGATTTCCAACATCTGGATATCCGCCCATTCCTTCTAGCGGTGGGGGATATCATCAGAGCACCATTTCCAACGTCAGAGGCCCATTTCCAGCATCCAATGCCATTTTTTGGTATAATTATAAGATAGCATACAGCTTCCAGCGTAATCTTATGGTATAATTAGAATCTAGTAGCGCCATTTTGCGGTAAAATTAGAAGTTAGCATACAGTTTCCAACGTCATTTTGTGACAATTTAAAAATCAAATAACAGTACAATCTTTTAAAAAAGGTTATGTATACGATCCACTCTAGTACCACCTACCGGTATAATTTTAAACCGTTACAGTGGCATTTTCTGGTATAACTTTATCATAGTACTAATTGCAATTTAAAACTAACCTTTTATCAGATACTCACACTTATTACTCTCATCACTTTATTACGTAGTGAGGAGAGGTTATTACTTTTACTTGTGACTCGTTACCTTCACGTTTATGGATTACGTAATACCAAGATCATTCCCAGCAGTTACGACTCACCACTTTCACTTATTGGATTATGCACCGTTTAGGGTAAACCCAAGGTAATGTCTTTCACTTATGGTTCAGCATAAGTTCTGCTAAATACTCACGACCACATTCTTGAAGTTCTTTAAATTACAATTTTTGAAAAATTACTAATTCCGTTTTTTGAAGCCTGATCTTGTATAATTTAAAAGCTAGCATCGCCATGTTTGCAGTATAATTAGTAACTAACCAGTTTGCAGTGCAATCTTCTGACATAATGTGAAAGCTAGCTAATCTAGTAGTACAATCAGAATTCGCCATTAAAATATGAAGAAAAAACCAGTAACCAATAAATACACACGCAAACAAGTAAGCGCGAAAGCACAGAAACATGTAAACTTCATAAACTGCATACACACAAACAAATTAACATACAAACAAACCCCAAAAGAAGGAATCAAGCAAAAATGCCCCAAACAAGCAAGAAAAACATACTAAAGAAATAAACATCCAAATAGATAAACCTCTAAATGTTGGGTTGCGAAACAAACACAGGTGCGACCCACCAAAATATGGGCACATATAATTAGTAAACAAAAGGCAATAGATTCCGTGTAAGCACGATACATTTTATATTGAATTACAGATAAACATTAAAGTACAGTAAGGTATCTGCCAAGTACTCTGGCGTACAAGTAACCTGAAGTAGAAAATAGAGAGTAGAGGGGTTGTAATAGATGATAAACGGCAAATAAAAGACTTTCGAAACCATTCTTGTCTAGCAACTGGCGAGCCTAGCCGTAGCACCGGTCGTTCCTTAAAACGGCTAAACCGAGTGACATAATTTAGGGGTGTACTCGTTGTTAATTCTTCCACGGAAGTAGCAGGGGCATTAAATTTACTTATATCTATAGCCTATTATTTCAAAAAGAGCTGAAACATTTGAATTCATGTTTTGTCACCGTGTTTTGAAATTGTAGTAGAAAGGTGTGATATTCGGAGTTTTGTTATATGATTTTATTGAATTTTAGGTATATTCGGTTATGAAGTTTGCAAAGCACCGAGTTTATTAGAAATTGTTGTAAAGTATTCGTATTCAGTTTTACGCTCATTACGCTTTTTTTTGTAGGATGATGTTGAAGTACTAAATTACGAATATGTTTGTCGCATATATTAGGTATGGATGTTTACGTTGAATCCTTGTAGGAGAAATAAGTAAAGGAAATTACAGTAAATATCGGATAATCTTATTTTTAGGTAGTTGTTAATTTATAGATTAATGTTGAGTGGAAATTACGTCGTGGGGAACTATTTTTAATTAAGATTACTGTAGAAATTGTACAAACGTCAAATCACCAGTTTTATAGTATTTATAGAAGTTACATGTTCATTTGTTATGAACATATTCACAAAATTAGTTAGTCATTTATTCACGTATATCTTGAGATATTAAGTTTCTTTGTTCTATATTGAGTGCTGGTGGCATCGTTATTGACGGTTTGTGATTATTTCTTTTCAAGGTACAATTAATATTTATATCTAAATAAAAGAACATGTGCCGCCAAACTTGAGCTCTAGAAAGCGCTTTTGTAGGTCAAAAGAAAGAAATTTTTAATTCTGTGAGATTTACGGAGTGTTTTATTTTTCAGGCTGTATCCGACGATAGAAGCCTTTGTTTCAGATGTTGACATTGATGGTGAATTTGGACGATTATTTGCTTTTTAAAGTAATTTAAATAGATGTTTGTTAAATTGAACTATTGAGTTTATTTTAAGAACTAAATTTCATTTGTAAAGGAACAGTATACGGATGGAAAAGGGCTTTAATACCTTCTTTGTATTATTTATGTGTTGTTCAGCGTAACTGATTATCATAATTTAATTTGAATTTATGTCAATTAAAGTAGGAACGCGGGTAGTTTTATTTGAAGCAGCGAGTACACTGAAGTTCATTTCACTTGTGGGAAAATTTCTTTGTATTAATTTAGCAATAATATTCAAGGGAGAATTTAGTAAAAATTAAAGATTGAAGTGCCGAATAGTAAGAGCTTTATTTGTGGTGCTTTGCAGTAATACGTTTCAGAATCGATCCACGAACCGTTGGTGGCGAACAAAAATGTAGGTTCAAGTGTTATCCCTGTTTTATTCTAGAGCACTCCATTTTGTTGGCGTACATTTTACCCGAATTAAGACAGGGTGGCTTACAAAACATTACCTGATCAGACTTACGATTCGGTTATTTACCGTTCGATGTTCTAATGCCGTTTGAATCCGTTACAGTTTGATTTTCGGATTTAAGCTTACCAGAAATGGTCTAATCATTGAGAAACTACCAATTTCAAATGTAGCCCTAGGGCCTAGTCCCGAGATGAACTTCTGACCGATTAAAAAAAAAGAAACAAACTAAGAAGTAAGGTAAATGAAAATAAATGAATGAAAATATGCTCTGATCAAAGGTAATGATCTATAATAAAATAATTTTGGTGACAAATTTTTGTTTCGGAGAACATTGACTTTTAAAGTTTAGTTACTAATTTCATTTTTTTTTCTAGATTACCTCGTTGTAACTGCAAGAAGCTGCTGAGTCTATGGAGTTTGTTCCCTATTCTACAGCGCAGAGAAGAGTCCGCAGAACCAATTAGTTAAACTATGGCCAACCGATGTTAAGCGATGAAGAAGAGCAAGACATTATTTCCTTATAGTTGTGTGCACACTAGGAATTCCCATTACCGATTTACCTATCTACAACTAAAATGAAAGAAAAAGAGTGAAAGAAAATGAAAATCTAATCTCCCTAGAATTGACTCTTTCTACAATTAAGTTGACAGAAAACACAAAACGTGTTTTGGTTGAAGTATAAAAATATAAGAGAGAAGTAATTTAAAAGAAACCACAGTAGACATCCCATCGTGAAATTTAGTGAAATATGATAAAACTAATTTTTACTAGTAGTCATATAGGATAGGTTCTGGCTCAGTTCAAGGTCACTCGCCCTCTGTGTTTGGAATTGAAAGGTCTTGGATCCAGTTCAAGGTCAAACTTTTAACGGGAAATTTAAATTTTTGGAGCTGTTCAAGGTCAAAATCTAAAAATAGATATGTCAAGGTCATCATATTGCAATTCTTAGAAATCTAAAAGTAGAACCAGTTCATGGAAACAAGAATTTTTCAAGGTGGGTGGTTTTCAAGGATACAGATGTATAATAATAAAAAGCATCGTTGGGCGCACACACGATTCAGTAAATCAGAATTAGCGGAAATGAAAGTAGTACGCATGATAAGAAGAGAAAGCAAAGAAAAAAAGGATTAAGTATTGACGAGAGAAAGAAGAGGTTGAATTCTTAGAAATCTAAAAATAGAGTTTTCAAGGTCAAAGATTATTGACCTGTAGGGGGGTTATAGGCAAAATTTAAATCTAAAAATAGAAATGTCAAGATCATATTGCAATTCTTAGAAATCTGAAAATAGAGTTTTCAAGGTCAAAGGCTATTGACTTGCAGGTATCATATAAGAATAACAGAATAACAGGTTGTTGTCTAAGCTAAAAAGTAGACCAAAGTCAAATGTTGCTTATATTGGCTAAATTGAGTCAAGGTCAAATAGTTGTCTAAACTAAAAGTAGGTCAAGGCGGGGTACATGACAAGTTTAAATATGTTGTGATAGGTACTCAAGTCAAGGACGTTATTATATAAACCGCAGCGAGGTGTGTGTTGAGATCAGTCAGTTAGAAACTTGTAATCGTTCAATATGGAATTAACAGGGTTAAACCAAAGCACCTATTGCAAACACGTTTAAAAATGTGTGTGACCTCGAGATATCGAAAAAGTATAAAGTGATTAATGTGGGAGAAATTAATACTAAGTATGGTGAACGTATAGTGATGGAAATGGATGATTTTAAATGTGTATTACCTCAACGCTTTTATGATTATTTCAAAGAATGAGAAACTTGAATTGAAGAATTTAAAACGCTGCTAAACACGAAGGATGTGTTCATAAGTAGCTTGGGTGCAGCTGGGAAACCAACAAATATAACGTTTTGTTTTTAATAGTAGTAGTGCTACAACCCCACCATATGTAAATTACGCATGCTTAAACTAGAATCATATCTTAAACAGTGTTTAGTCGTAGTGCAATTGCGAACAAGTAAAGTCGTTTCAGTAGCAATATGAATAATAATTTAACATTTTGTTGTTGGTGCTGTCAAAATAGTGATGGTAGTAGCAGTAGTAGTAAAAATAAAAAATTTCAAGCTGCTTGTATAAACGAGCAGCTAATGAATACTTAATGGATTGTACATATTATAAACTATCGATCGATACTCATCATGCGAAACATATTTCAATTGGATACAGTACACACCTCAACCTTACACCAGTAGTGCGTATGGGGTGCGGTAACTGTGATCAAAGTAATAATATGGTATTAGACAGAAGGAATGGAATGAACTTCTAAGATGGCATTCACATGTACAATTACAATTTTTCCTATTCAAGAAATTGAAAACAAGATTCATTGGTCAAGTGTAAACGAAGAATTTAAATGATATAATAAGCTATAGATTGAATTTCTTGAATCTTACAATCTGGTGTGTTTTTATGAAAAGTTCGTACAAGTTGTTGACTACGGTCAATTTCGCAATTCAATGGTAGTGCCGATGACATTTAGATGTTATAAATGCTAAGTATAATATTTATTCAAACACTGTATGCTTAATGGTAATATTGTATTATCGTCCTGCTTATCTAATGTATAGTATTTACTAAATAAAGAAATGTTAATAACTATGATTTGTTTTTTTTTGTGATCTCGATTTAGGTATAAATACCCTGCTTTATCCATCTAGTTAAACAATATTAGGTAGAAGCTAAAGGGTGCAGGCGGTGGTGGCTTAATGAACACTCTAATCAATAAACTTCCGTTTGAATTGTATTTTGCCATTTCTTATTCCGTTATTCGTAGGTTTATCTGCAATCGGTGCTTTAGTCGGCGGTGCATCGAAATTGCTAAAGCAGTCAATGAAGCTAAAAATGCCAAAAAATTGCAAGAAAAGACATCGTGTCATAATCACATGATGGAATATATCGCTATAGGCTCCGTGAATAAGAAAGACGGCGCACTTTATCTACAACTATACAAATATGGTGGTGGTGCGTTATATTTAAAACCGTTCCCAAAAAACCGAATAGATTACCTGAAAGACCGTTAACAGAATTTGATTTAAAGAAATACACCAAAAATATACCCTACTTTAGGGATATCTTTATGAGAGATAGTATGTCTAAATTACCATGGAAAAAGGAATCTGATAGCTAAAGCGAGCCAGGTACGCATTGGGTTTGCTACAAAAATCGTGGTAAAAAGGTATGGTATTACGATAGTTTCGGTAATCTTCGACCACCAATCGAGGTTACTAACTACTTTCGGGGATGTAAAATTTATTATAATTACAACCAAGATCAAAAATTTAATACTATTATTTGCGAACACCTATGCCTCCAATTTTTAAATAAATAATCGATGCAACCTCAAATTTTCTCAGTTATGTCGATAACACATCTAGCTACAGCTTCTATCCGCCGATGGAGCTAGATTTGGGGAAGGAATACGTTATGGGACTTTACGATTGCAACAGCATTAGAAACATTTATACAGGCAATGGTAGATTTTATTTTAGAACACATCCATCTCATTTGCGATTGATTAATATTCCACACGGTGCATATGGGTTAGATGAAATTAGCGATTATCTAAAATCTAAGCTACCCACAGAAAAGTTTATCATTAGGGCAAACAATAATACACTTAAATGTGAGATCGATTTTACTAAAGAAAATAGCATTGGTTGCATGCTAGGGTTTGAGTCTAAAATATTAGAACCAAATCTTTACATACCTCTGCGTCTGTGTCTGTGCCTGTGTCTGTGTCTATCTGTGTCTGTGTCTGTGCCTGTGTCTGTGCGTGTGCGTGTTCGTGTGCGTGTGCGTGCGTGCGTGCGTGCGTGCGTGTGTGTGTATGTGCTTGTGCGTGTTTGTGTGCAAGTGCGTGTGCGTGTAAGTGTGCGTGAGCGTATGTGAGTATGTCTGTATGTGTGTGGGTACGTGCCCGTGTGTGTGTGTGTGTGAGTTTGCGTGCGTGCGTGTGTGTGGCTAGGTGTCTACGGGGAGTGTGTGCGTGCATGTATGTGTTTATACTGTCTATACTCTGACTATACTCACGTTATCAAGTCCTATTATCTACATTAAAATCGATGCTATTGAAGTCCTTACTTCCGGTGAATCCTTTGTATAAAAAGAATGATTAACTACTTCTATACAAATATCTAAAGATATCAAATATTGTATTATTAAATGAACCTACGAAGGTGTCTCGCTTAGGTCTGTTGAGTGTAGTCAATCAAAAAATCTACTATCCTGTATTATTAGCTTGGCTAGACAAGCCGTGTAGTTATAGATAATTATGAAACTAAATTTTATAAATAATTAAAAGGTGTTTGACTGAATACATTTTATTGAACACACAAACGTTACAAGAAACATTACAATAACACAATCACTTACTAGAACAACGAAAAATGGCTACACTACGAGTTAGCTTTCCATAGCCCGTATAACTTGTTTAAGCAAGTTAGTTGTCCTTACTTGATTAAATACGTAGTACAATAATAAAAATAGAATTATATGAAATTATATCAGCGGAGTCTGCAACAGTTACTAATTTATTATGGTTTTTGCATACACGCCAATCGCCAATCTCCTATGAATTAATCTAACAGTTTTGTTGTAAATTTTGGTGTTTTTCATAGAAATTTCTATTTTGGGGAAATTTGGTTGAATTGCATAATCGCGTTTATTTGCTTTATCAACATTTTGGTAATCATATTCCTTAAACTTATTTAAAGGTTTAAGTACCATAAGAGGAATTTGAACTGGTTCACAAAGCTGAAATTTAAACATGTAACAATTAGATCAAAAGATAAAATAATTACAAAGGGGATAGTATAATCAAAAAGTGGCCTTATATTAAGCTGATCGACTCCTCGACTAACAACAGTGTTGTACATAAGCCACAAATCTTGGGAGAGCAGTATACAAGCATTACAGACAAGTTTCGTATCCTATTAGAAAAAAAGTTAATAAATCAGTTGGTAACGTTACAAAAACTTTACTTACAACAATTTCAGAGTTATAAATTCCGGTAAGGTTGCTGGGACAATTGCGAATACATAGAGGAGGTAGTCTCCTGTCATACCCGCATATAAAGCAAACATAACGAAACAATTCGCCTTGACAATTCCCAAGTCCTTTCCATACTACCTCACAACATAAACAACACATGAAGAAGTCTTGCTTTTCCAAAATCATCTAAAAATCAGTAATTCTCAATATACACTTCTAACGTTAGCACTGTACTACCTCAAACAACAAAGATAAGTTAAAACCGGGTGAGTACAACATATTCTTGTATTTGATGGGGATACTTTTCACAAATCTCTTACAAGTTTGACATATCATACGAATATTACCTGCAACAAGTAAAATTAACGTAAATTCGTAATCAAAAAAAGTAGAAGACGGGCATCTACCCCTTGCTTTGTTTTCGCTAATATTTTTTTAACTGCACTTTAAAATCTTCTAAACAAAGTCCCCGCGCCTTTCAAGGGCGTCCAAAGTCTAAAGTCCAAAGTCCAAAGTCCAAAGTCCAAAGTCCTTCTTCTAATAGGGTGAATAAAAAATTATAATAATTGTTTTACTTATAAAGTTTAAAACAATTTTTTTAAAGTTCTTAAACATTTTTAAATTAATACAAACATTTTATCGATAATGTGGGTAACGGAACGATGAGATTGCATATTAATTTCGCCAAAGAAGGGAAAATATAAAATCAAGGAATATTAATGATATCTTGTAAACAATGCGTAATATTAAATATTTTTTTCCGGAATTGTTCGAAGTATAATTTTTGTTTAAAAATGAGTAAAAAAATGAAACAGCTCGATTTTGGTTTAAGCTTTTACAATGTTAGGGGGTACATAAGAACAAGTGTATTCCCACGTTCAGCGAGTACGATTTGCTAACCAGGCCTGATAATTCGCCTTGAGTTTATTGTAATCACGTAATTTGAAAAAAATCCGGGATTTAGAACGGCTGCTATCGAATAACGCCATTGTGGTGTTACCAAATCGAAGCGAGGGCTTTTTGTAATCAGAAATTCTATACATATGGCTTGCTTTACCGGATAAGTAGAATTTTTAAAAATTACTATTTCGTTAATGGAGAACGTAAAGAAAGCGTATGCTTGAATTCATAGTCATTTAAAATGTTCCTCTTGCAAGGCCTTGGTTAGTATAGCAACATCCGCGGTATCAGGTCTAATCTTAATGCTATTCACCAACATCTTGAACAATTACAACCTGATATTTTGTTTCTATCTGAAACACAAGTCTCCTCTGAAAGCTCCGAGTCACCCGACTTGCAATTTCCTCAATACCACCATTACTCTAACTTTCGATATAAAGGAGGCGTGTGTGCCTACATCAAGGACAGAATTGCTTGCAAGCGGGTTTCTTCCTTAGAAAATAAAAATTTTGACGTGATTTGGTTTAAACATTCTGGTCCTAATTTTGTAAAATTCTACTGTTGCATTTATAGGTCTCCTAATGACAGTAACTTTCAAGACTTCTTCGTTTACCTTAGTATGAAAGTTGACTATCTCCTGTCTCAGTTTCCATCTTGCGATATCTCAATTGTAGGCGATTTCAATGTTCATAACTCTAATTGGCTTCAGTTTTCATATACTACAATTCCTGCTAGTCATAGTGCAGAAACATTTGCTATTTCATGTAATCTCACATAAATGATTTCTGAACCCACAAGAATCCCTGATAACCCTAACCACGCTCCACATCTTCTAGATCTCTTACTTACATCAAACCCTCTTCTTTATAAAACTTCCGTTCTTTCGCCTTTAGGTCTTTCCGACCATTGTCTAATAGAAATCATTTCTACTGTACCTAATTCCACTGTTGTTCGCAAAACCAATAGAACCTTGTGGTGTTTTAAGTCAGCTCGATGGAGTAATTTACGGGATTTCTTTGCAACCTTTCCATGGCGTGAATATTGTTTTAAGTCGTCCTCTCCTTCGGACATCGCTCTTTCAGTATCTGAAGTCATCCTCATGGGAATGGAGTTATACATTCCCAAAAATAGTACCGTATAGGTCATTCACGTTCCCAACCCTGGTTCAATAAGGCTTGTGCTGATGCAATATCTTTAAAAAATAAATTTTACATTAAATGGAAATCTAATAAATCGGTCGACAGTCATGTAGAATACGTTGGTGCTAGAAATATCTGCAAAAGTGTCATCACTAAAACTAAAAAGTTGTTCGAACAACGAAAATGCAATGAACTAGCTACATCTCCTTTAGGCAGTCGTAAATTTTGGTCTTTAGCTAAAGCCATTAGTAAAAACTTTGGAACATCTTCATTTCCCCCCTGACATCTATTGACGGATCGGTAGTTGCTGATTCTGTAGACAAAGGCAATGCTTTTGTGGATTTGTTTGCATCAAACTCGTGTATCAATGATTCTGGAAAAGATGTGCCCTAGTCAACTCTTCTTCATACGCTATGAAACCAATTCATTTTCGGTACAAGCTCTTGGAATCGATCATCAGTAGGCTTGATCTCAATAAGGCGACTGGCCCAGACGGTATCCCAGCTATTGTCTTAAAGAAATGTTCCCCTAACTAGTACCAGTCCTATCTAAGCTCTATACGATCTCTATGTCTTCTGGGGAATTCCCTGCATCATGGAAGTTAGCAAATGTTGAACCTATTCCCAAATAAGGCGATAAGACCGATCCCTCAAACTACCGACAATTGCCATCACTTCCATTTTGTCTAAAATCATGGAAAAAGCCATCAATCAGCAACTGCTCACGTTCCTTGAAACTAACAAACTCCTTAGTGACCACCAATATGGGTTTAGGCAAAGTCGTTCAACAGGTGATCTTCTTTCATATGTGACCCAAGTTTGGAACAATACAGTAGAGCAGTCCGGTGAAACAGTTGTAGTCGTTTTAGATATCTCAAAGGCATTTGACCAAGTTTGGCATAAGTGTTTACTTGCCAAACTCACCTCGTTTGGGTTAAATGATACGCTCATCAACTGGGTTTCTAGTTTCCTTGATAAAAGACGAATACGTGTCGTAGTTGATGGCTTTTTTCAAAAGAAGTTAGCATTAACGCGGGCGTACCACAGGGATCCGTTATAGCGCCTACACTTTTTCTACTGTACATAAATGACCTTATTTCTTCAACAACTAACCCCATCCATTGCTTTACTGACGATAGCACTCTTCACTGTAGTTCATCTCAGTCTACTCATAGTGATAATCCACCTTCTATGTCAAATCAAGAAATTAAAGCTGAAATGGCAAATTCAATCAACAAAGGCATTCAACGTATTCTCGAATGGGGAAGCAATAATCTAGTTAAATTTAATGCTAACAAAACTCAGTGTTGCCTTGTGTCCGCCAAAAAAGATCGATCATTTCCTGTTATAAGTATGAATGGCTCAGTTCTTAAGTTTTCAGACTCTATTACTCTGTTGGGTATGACTGTATCTTCAAATCTCTCATGGGTTGACCATCTTCTGTCAGCTACCAAAACAGCTGCTCGTAAAATAGGCTTTTTGTACAGATCTAAGCAGTACTTTACCTCTCGACAACTCCTTCTGCTGTATAAGGCCCAAATTCGGCCTCATCTGGAATATAATTCTCACCTTTGGGTTAGTGCTCCCCAATACGGTCTTGATATCGTTGATCGTATTCAAAAGAGAGCGATTAGGCTTATAAATGACCCGTCCTTAACTTCTCACATACAGTCCCTTGAGCATAGAAGGATGGTTTCAGTTCTTTCTTTGTATTATCGTTATTACAACGGCTATTGTGCTGATGAATTATATTCTTTGATACCATCTCGGGCTATCTTTGCGAGAAACGCTCGGTTCGCTCATTCACATCATTAGTATGCAGTACAAATCTCCACTTGTCGTACCAAACGGGCGCAATCCACATTTTTCTACACGGCTTCTAAACTCTAGAATGATCTCCCTAGTTCTTGATTTCCTCTCACTTATGATATGAGAAAATTTAAGGTAGCTGTTCATAGGCATCTACTGGCAATTCATTATCCCTCTATCCATCCTCCTAAGTGTTCCTGAATGCTTTATCACGATAGGCCAAATTTATGATGTTCAGGTCCACAATCATAAAAAAAAAACTTAACGATATCTACGTTAAGTGTGAAATTGCCTCTTGATAACATCAATTGAAAAGTTACCATTTAATTATTTAACGATGTCCAATTTTCGTAAAAGCACCTCTTGGTAACATAAATTAAGAAGTTAGAATTAAATTGTAGGCGTTAGTGCTTGTACGACATTTCTTGATCATTACTTTTATGATTGAGCCTTGCTCTTTGCTACTAATATCTTTCATCCGTGCAGAGCGTCCAACACGTGGCAAAACGCGTTCCAGTAGCTTCAGTTTTATTTGTTTTGTATGACTATTGTTGATGTTTTGGGATATCCTCAAAACTCAGCTATTAAACATGATTCGATAACACCAGATGGTTACCCATCACATGACGTGTTATTAATTAATCCTTTGTTCAGTTTTGAAAGTAGAGCGATGTATAAACGAATGTTAGCCGTGGTGTGGCTGTGAAAAATAGATGACTTCGGCGCTAACACGATCATTCTAGGGGTTCTTAACTGTTTGCTGGATGGTTGATATTTTGTTCGATGTACCGCTGAATTTAAACTTTACCTTTGCAAGCCGGCTCCCTTTTAATGGGTTTCACGTGCACTTAATACAACATGCTTATTTATGAATTGCTATGTTTACACACTGATTTTTTGTGATATGTAATTTATGTGTAATTGTGCTAGTTTATTAGGTACTATGTGTGAAGCTGATTTTATTCATGATGCAATTCTGCGCACGCACTTCCGTGGGTATGTAATTTTGGTTGCTTTCGTAATTTAATTTTATAGACAATTTCTACTGCTTTAATCTTACATTGCTGTATTTACAAATTGACCTATTTTCTTTATTTGATGTTGGTTTGTAATTTACTTGTAAATATCAAGTTTTAAACTAGCTAGTTTTTCTTGGTGATTTTTTTCCGGGCCGTAATAAAAGAGCTGAATATCACAAGCTTGTAGATTACACTTGGAATTTATTTTATTGTTTGTCTAGTCCTTTCATGACGCAATAAACCTCAACTCGCCCTATTCGATGCAGTTAAGACAACACAAGGTCGTGATAGTAAATTCAATAACATGATTTTAAATATTTTCCAAGCTTTAAATTATTGCGAATTCAGTATGATGCTTTTAAGTATTTTCTAAGCTTTGAATGTAGCGAGTAAATTCATTGTTATGCAATTAAACTATTTTAGTAAGATCTACATTTCCGTATTATAAGTGTTTTGTAACTGTGTTTTCCTATTAGTGGAGTTGATCGGCCTATTTCCACAGTTTATGCTTTTGAGCGCGACGTTTCGGAAGCGGACTCTGCTTCCGTCATCAGGCTTAGTCCTGAGAAGGACTGTTTTCACTTGAGTCGAATTCATATGTTATATATAATTTTTCCCAAGCACTTGACTACTCTCAGATTCGAACTTGGTACCTTTCACTTACTAGTCTGACACCTTTACTACTGAGCCACTGCGAAATCCAATATATATATATATATATATATATATATATATATATATATATATATATATATATATTGTAAACGGACGCCGTCAGATCTCCCAAATTTTTATTATTTTTAATAAGTTCCTAAAGTTTATTAGCAAGACGCCGTCCTTTATTCAAAATTTTCCTGTCATGATTAATTATTTGATAAGTAAAAGACCAGTACTAATCGTATTCACGGAATTTATTAAGATAAGGTGACTCGCTAAATGCACTGGTGCAAGCAATTATAATCATTCGTAGAAGTTCTAGTAAAAGTTAAACATATTTCATAACGTTGCATAAAATTACACAATAATTAATCATGCATCCTCCCTCCAGACGTAAATCCCAAAAACGTTTAAAAGTTTGTATACGTCAGAGCATCTTCCACCAATACGGGTTTACGGAATCTCACCACCAGAGTTTCGTAACCACCCTCGCGAATTCCTTATAAAAACGCGGCACGCGCTGCTGAAGAAAGAATTCTCTAACTGAATTTAGAGAAATCAATTAAGATTTTTTTAATATCGTTGCATATCGTCGCGTTATCGTCGACTGCTACCTGTTGTAAACCGTCCGCCTGTAACCGCCGTCCGAGTAAAATCGCGACTCCGCAACTTGATAGCATCACCGAAATCAAAAGGTTAGAGTTGCAGAGATCTAACGTTTAAAGTACATAAGTTGAGATACCTGGTGATAGGGATATGCAGGGTTGTATGCCAGACGTACTCTTCTATTACTAGACACACACCTACACTGTGCAGTTTGAAGGGTAGTTGCCCGACATTCCATTTGACCGACGGAGATCCTTTCCGTAGTTAACGGGTAGTTGCCCAGATTACTAACAAAGGAAATCTACCTATACAAATTTACACGAACACTACACCAACAAAACCACACCTCGACAAACGTACCAACAACCGCAGAATATCTGTAATTAAAACCTCGTCAGAAGAGTAAGCCGAACACCTAGTAAACACCGCTAATTCCTGAAGTCGAAGAGAAAACGTAAGTTGCACCGTTGGCAAGTAATGAGATTGTTACCTGGAAACCAGAAACTATCAGATAATATCTTGTGTTAAATAAGTCAAATCTTTATTGTTAGACGCCAAAAAAATTCACTTTAACATAGAAAACGAAGGTTTTATATTTTAAAATCGGCCAACATAACAAAAGCTTTTATTGTATTTAAATAAAAAAGACAGGTACGCTAAAATAATTAATATCGTAAAAGGAAACAAATAATACGCCGCTACCGTACACCACTACCTAAATAAACGAAAAGCTTTCATTTATTTAAAAAGGGCAAAAATTGAACGTAAATGTGAATGAGTTTATTTTCATAAGAAAGGCAGGTATAAAATTGGATTACTTTTATACACTTATAACAGACCGCTTTAAAATATCGATTATTTCTTTAAAGGCAGAGTATTGAACTCGGTGTCTTATCGCGCACGTGTTTATACAGCGTTATCCTGCTACCTGCTTCTGTATTTTATACAGGGATGCATTCAGGTAAAATTATTTATTTATTTCGGCAATTAACCAGTATAAATTGAAACAGTCAAAGGACGTAAACTAAAAGTCAAAACCCCAAACCTTCTATTAATGTTACATTACAGAAACTCCAGAGGACCACCTAATCATTAGTTCTGACACCCACCAGGACGAAGGATGTCTACCTAACGATCGTGCAGAGAGATAAAACTAGTTCCGTACATTTACCTGTATCTATATCTTAGATAAATAATTTAAATAACCATATTTTAGACGTGTAATATAAATAGGAAATAAAGATATATATATGAACCTTTGTAATCTATTTGTTCAACGTGTTGAGAGCCTGAATAACGAACCCCGATCCTTATTTTGCAAGTAAAAAATTCCGACTGAGCTAAAAGGGCAAAGTGAGAATTATTCATTAATAGTAATACACTTAACAGTAAAACGCGAGACCAACCAGGCGTTACAATATATATATATATATATATATATATATATATATATATATATATATATATATTTTAGAACTTATGTATATATTAAACTTTTGGTGGTTGCGCAGAAGTTTATTGCGCATGTTGCGCAGTAACTTTGCGCTTAAGCTCTTCGCGCATTATTGGAATCCATATGGGTTTCATTTCTACACTAGTTTGGCTAATTGGATTTTCTGCTAGTGCGATGTATGTGGCTTTTTTGAGTTTTCGACGAGTTGTGTTCTCGTCCTTTGCCACTATCTGTATGTTATCCCATTGGATGCGGTGGTCTTCGTTCCAGACATATTCGGCTATTCTTGATCTTTCTGTTTCGCCCTTGCGGACGTTGTTCTTATGTTCCTGCGTTCTCACTTTGAGTGGTCTACTGCTCTCTCCTATGTATACTCTGCCTCATTCGCATGGTAGGTTATATACACAATTCTTGGAATTCTGATTCTCATTGCATGGTTTGGTTTTGGTTAGTATTCCCCTGAGCGTTCTGGTTGATTTGAAGGCAGTGCGTATCTTGTATTTGCTGCCTATCCTTCGTATTTTGTCTGAGGTATCTTGTATATATGGTGTTATCGCTGTATAACCGAAAAACCGAAAAAGAAGAACCTAAATATATATTATGTCTACAGCTCCCGCTCCACCACGTCCACTAACTTACATACTCAAACAAGAATTTCAAAGCACCGATTAGAACACATGCTCTAAATGCATTTCCAATAACGTTCGGGCTTAGGAAACTTACTGTGGACGTAAAACTATCCCAGAATCTTGAATATTTATCCGTTTTCCTGTTTCATTAACAAGGATAGCTGTAACAGCTGTTAAAACATATAAGGTTTGTAAAATTTACATTCAAATACAACACCTAAAAAAGGGTATTTTTAAGTATGAATTAATTCAATTCATTATCACCTTGATCAAAAGAAAAGTGATGAGTGCATAGCTAATTTTTGATATTCAGCCACATGAATTTCAGGAACGAATATTACATATTTAACGCCTTAATCTGAAGCAAAATAGATAAACACACTGAGCAACGTTAGACAGAACATACCTCCAATCTTAATTGTAAGAGATTGCGAAAAATTTTGATACAAATTCCACACAATGGCCAAAGGTAAATCCACGCCCAAATTTCAACTAATCCATCCTCAGAATAATATAATTTCTACCGACCAATGTAAGGGCGATTTTACAATCACACCTATTAAACTCATCGGCTACTTTCAGAAAGGAAAAATATCTGTACTTATATACAGGGTGGCCAACTAAGAATGCGAGATACTGTATCTGGGAAACTATCCATCGTAGAGGCTTGCGCAAAAAAAAGTTATACTAAAACGGTCAATACAAAAACCTGGAAAATATTTTCAAGTTTCTGAAATGGCCGCTAGGGGGCGTAACTGCAATCTTGAGTCTAAAAAAGTGATGTTTCTGTGAATTCTGCTATATTAATTTACAAACATTTAAAATCGCAATTTCTAGGTAACCTATTCAGGGCCGAAATTGAAGCTGCAGTTTTGTCTACCCATAAGAGGCCTCAGCAATGCACAGAGTGATGGTCAGCATTTCGAGCATTTACGGGGCATTCAAACCTTCCTCCTTTAAATCGGTCCTTTTAGGGTCACAACTTACATAATAGAAACAATTCCAGAAAAATATAGTTTAAAAAAATAAAAATTTAAGGGATTTTCGTATAAAGTTTTCTTTGGCCGATATTTTAGGTTAGGAACAAGATATCGAGATGCGGTTTTCGCGAGCTTGTTTAGGCATCATTTAGCTACTTGTTCATGAAAAAAAGTCATTTAATTTTTTTGCGAAAATTAACCGTTTCTGTCGGAGTGTCGAACAAAGCCCTCTAGCGACGACATGTGAAACTTCAAATATTTATAGCCCTAGAATAGCTCATTTCAACGCGCCCAAGTTTGTTAGAATCGGCTTAGCCGTTTCGAAGATACAGGGGGTTATTTAAGGAAACCTTTGAATACCCTCCACCACTTTATTTTTAGACATACGTCAAAAAGTGCCAAACAAAAAAAGTTCAGATTATCCTCGACTTTAAAGATCGGTTATTTTTTTATTAGGTTAATATAGCAGAATTCACAGAAACAGCACTTTTTTAGATTCTAGATTGCAGTTACGCCCCCTAGCGGCCATTTCAGAAACTTGAAAATATTTTCCAGGTTTTTGTATTGGCCGTTTTAGTAATAACTTTTTTTTTTCCGCAAGCCTCTACGATGTATAGTTTCCCAGATACAGTACCTCGCCACCCTGTACAATAGGTTGATAAATGATTCGATACCTTACAAAATCTTCCTACAAACCCTTTTTCCTTCTTCGCGTACTGGGTAAATCCATTGAGCATATCCTAACGCAAATGTTAAAGACTTCCTTAATTCCGACAACCAGTTTTGCCTCAGACCCAACAGGACTTGTCAAGGCCCTTTGCTAACCTAGTCCATGAGATCAAAGTCCTAGATATTACCCTCCTGACTAGATCACGGCAAAACGTCTGTGTGAGATAGACACAAGACACTCCAAACAAATTACACCAAGAGCAGGAGTTCACTTAATCATATCCAGTACTGAAGACGCTACAGCCAAAAAAAAAAACGAAATTCAAAACCAAACAGTTTCTCACTAGACCGGTGTAGGATTGCTTTCACTCAAGCCAAGGTCGTCAGAGAGGAGATCTGCATCCATCCTACCTCAACCAAGGAGTGATTATTCGCAGACTTGAACTAAATCCAACAAAGAAACAAAGACGCCCAATTATTAAATGGCGTAGCTACTATCCGAAGCAAAGAATAATCTCCTTCGAATCACCGTCGAGGAGTTGATGCGGAAATCTGAAAGTGTCACCGTTTTCAGAGTTTTATTAATACATATAGTACTCGCGAAAGCGAGTACCCCAAAAGTTAATGCGTAAAGCCTCGTTTCAAGCACCGAGTTAACTGTGGTGTTAGCCACCTCACGAACTAGCGGAATTGTCCGAGGTTTCTCCTACCTTAACGGTGGAAAAACAAGGATGTCCCACAACAATAACCGAACAATATACCACCAGCATCAACATCCTGTTCAAGTCAGACCGGCGTCAGTTACGCTAGGGCGACAGTCTGTGGTGTAAGAAAAGTGGAAGTACCAAAATCGGTTTTAGCTCAAGCGAAAACTGCAACTAGCCTGTGAGGATTGATCGTCACACATGAGGTGTTTGCCCTTTTAGGCTAAGTATACAATGGTTAGGCGAGAATACTGGTGTCAGAGGTCCTTACACATTGGAAGGCCCATTAACGGTTCCATCTACGTCCAACATCGTGGCAATCCATCCCGAAGAGACCCGTTACAGATCAACCAACCCCCTTGCGGTGCTAACGTAGTTACTACCGTACGAACTTTCAGTATTACTGATACATGTTTATTTCTTCTACACACCTACAACGCGCACACAGTCAAACCAACCAGTACACCGAACAACAAGACTAACACCATCAACATCACTAACACCAAATACCAACCACAACTACAACACAGCTTATAAATTTTCTCAAAGCAACAGTACTCAACGTGACCATACCATGACATCCTAAACAAAAACCACATCCACAAACATCCGAACTTCCAGCGCTGAAGACGATTGGAACATCCAAGCAACTGGTATATATGATATTAAACATTTGTATTGTTAATTCTCCAAACTTTTTCATAAGTTGTAATCAATAAAGCAATTCACTCAGTACCGTCGTCTGTAGACCAAACAACGACAAGGTTAAAATTATATTCTCAAAAAGAAATTATATCTTTTACATAGGAATGTAATTGGTATCTTAACTCTTACAAAAATAATTCTATTTATGATTACAAAATATTATTATTTCAACATGAGTAAAGTTAAGTTAAATTAATTAGTATAGTTTCTTTAGTTTACTATTATGGCTGAATGTTTAATTTATTTAATTTTGTGTAAACCGAGTTACCACTATTTGTTAAACTGTTTGCTGTTATATTTTAATACATATACCACCAGTTTATTAAACATTTGTTTTCATAAGACCTTTATTTGTTTAAATATTACTGCTATATAGAGGCAACCTTCAAATTGTGTTTGATAGTTGTTATACATTCAACACGTAGTGCCGTCCTGTAAACCCTTTGTTGCATATAGAGTCATATATGATACGTACCAAAATTTATATTTTTGAAACTCTAGAAGTTAAAGGTGGAATAACTACATGGTGTAGCATATTTGGGACCGAGAAATATATGCGAGAAAATAATCTCGGCATCCCTACTATAAAAATATATAATAATGTGGTAATGGTGTCACGTATAATGTTTAAAAGCACCAGGTGTAAATAATTTAACAAATAAATGGGTGTAATGTTCTCAAAACAATCGTTAAACTAACCAGAGATACAAACCATTCATTAAAAGATAATGCCGTTGCCTCAGTCGGTAAATTAAAGTAGGCCGGTTCAATATTTTTGATTTGCTTAATTACCACAATTTTCTGCTTGGTTATTTCCACTTAACATCAATATAGTAACTGCAATGTAACAATAATAAAATGATCTCGGACCGAGGATACAATAAAAAATTCACCAAAATGTCAAAATAAAAGATAAACAAACTATGTTTATTAAATATTTAAATTTAGAATTATATAAAATATACCTTAAAAACTAATTAATAGCCTTAAATTACTAAATTATGGATATAAATACTTTTCGTAACATCTGGTATCTAAACGAATACGAAAATGCAAACCAAAGGTGATGTAATCTTTGCACCAATATTGCGCAATATGTCGTGATAACAATGCTGTACGTTGTAAACCATACCAAAGTTGAATTTTACTTCTTATAAATTTATCTTCATGAAATTTGAATAATCCAGTGTTTATAGCATTCTCTCGAAAGTTCAAATAAAAAATGGGATCTAAATTTAGATCCGCATTAAATGCAAAACGCAATCATTAAATGAAAGAGTACGTAAAAGTAGAATTAAACGTGTAATTAAAAGTGGTAAAATCAAAGTAAAAGTTCTAAAAGTGTAAAAGTGCCTGCAAAAAGCAAATGTTTTAAATTTTAATATAATACGGATTAAATGTACCTTACCATTAAATTAATGGCACTTTTCACAAAATTTAGGTGGAAACCCAAAAATGTCTTCCTAATCAACACAAAATGCATTAAGAAATGAAGAAAAGGACGCTTAAGATGTCAGATGATATAGCGGTGCGCGAAAAAATGTGCGCAAAAAATAAGTGCAGAAAAAATAATTCACGATACGGAAGCATAAACCCCTAAAAAAAAATGTAAATTAAGTTGCCTACCACAACTTACAAATCATTAATAATTAAAAACTCTTTTTCCTTATATTTTACAACTAAATGAACGAAAAACGTAAAAGATTCGTTACAAATATACACCACTGCGTGTTTTGCAAGTTGACACCCGCGCATTTCATTCTGCAGTTGAAGTTTCAGTTTTTAAGCGGTAGTTTTGTTGAGTAAGACAAAGTTTGGTGATTGGAAATCATAATTATTTGTAGCTTGTTTTATGCTGTTTCATTTGACGGTAAGTTCATAGAACAATTTAGATTCTAATAGATGCTATGAACAAAAATTGTTTTGATTCATATATGGAGCATCATTCGGTTATAAGTACTAATAAAGGCTTTGTTGATTCCAGATGGATTCTAATGTATATTTATATTCTAATAGATGTTATGAACAAAAATAGTTTTGATTCATGCATGGGACATCATGCGGTTATAGGTACTAACAAAGGCTTTATTGGTTCCAGATGGATCCGGAAATATTTTATGGAAACAGCAAATATATATGAAAGATACCGGACGATAATGAGAGTCATGACCTCGACTTGCCAGACGACGAAGACAATCGCCAACTACACCATAAAATATATTAGTCTTTGAAATCTCTCATGACAATGAGACAATCATTCCTGAAACGGATGTAGAGTCTGACGATGGTGAAGATATGACTCTGCATGCGTACCTTTTTATATTTGTGATGCGGAGAATATTTTCTCGCATTTATTTCCCGGTCCCAAATATGCTACACCATGCAGTTATTCCGCCTTTAAATTCTAGAGCTTAAAAAAAATATAAGTTCCAGAGAACAGGAAATCTCATGAAAGATCCCAAACCGATAGAATTTTCGGGCAATGTCAATATGCCTCCAAAAGTTGCCGAATTAGCAGCTACATCACAGTTCTTCAAGTTTCTCTTTACTAAGGAAATCATGTCAGCAATAACTACCGAATCAAATTTATATGGCTCACAGAAACGTATAAACCGTCCGGTAAATCTCACAGATGTAGGAATAGAGCAGTTTATTGGCGCCTGTTTATATATGTCTATTACACAATTGTCACAAGCTAGGACTATTGGTCACCACGTTTAGGTCATCCTACGGTATCTACTGTTATGACATGAACAGGTGGGAAGATACTTTATATCTAGTGGCACACCTGGTCATTATAAATTATTCATGATAAGACCGTTATTGGATAGTATACAAGAAAGGCTGAATAAAATTCCAGTTGAAGAACATGTTGCGGTAGACGAACAAATTATTCCCACTAAATCCAGATCAACAATAAAACAATATAATCCAAAAAGAAACAACACAAGTGGATAATTTTTTTTACTCTAGCAAAGTACAGGTCGTAGGTTCAAATCCTACTCGAGGTAAACTTTTTGTTTATGTATTTAGTAAAATTAATAATAATTTTTAATAACACAAGTGGAGATTCAAAGTATTTGTTTAGAGCAGAATCTCTGAATTTAGTTACAATTTAGACATTTTTGGGGGCTCTCAAAGCAACATCGTTACCGATAATACTCCTGAGTCGGGAACTAGTAGTAATGTGGTGGCGAAACTTACCCAAAGAGTCTCCAAGAATGTCAACCATGAATTTTTTTGACAATTGGTTCACGCTTATGGTTTACTTGACCAAAAATTACATCTCTTTCATATTACTACTAATCTGTTAGGTTTGCAACAAACCTCACATCCTACGTTCATTATATAATCAAAACATCTAAATTGATCATAAAACTTTAACGCTGAACACTTATAAGTAGCAGTGAGGCACTTGTCGCCGCTATCTTGGATTTTTGTGACGTCACCTCTGGGGTACTTTAACTTTCACTTTTTTTATATGCCCACGTAGGGATCGTATTTTTTCACCTGAGAATAAAAAGATTTAATCTGTTATTAATTAGGCCCCGTTTTTATCAAAGGAGATTGCATAATTGTTATTAAAATTATTATTAATTTATTACATTTCTTTTAATTCCATCTACAGATTGTGACCTAATTTACTTATGCATTGAGGGTTGCATTCTAATAAGGGGTCAGAGTCTTGTGAGACGAGAATCTGTTCGCGGGCTTCTTAATCTGTGTTTATTATGATTAAACAGTGATACAACTTCATTATGAATGGAAAGTAGCAATTAACCGTAGACTTCGTGTTAATTAATGCGTTTACAAATATTTTAAAATTTTGCTGCTGCAAAAAATGCATTAAGGTCTAAATATTGAAATAATAATCATTTCTACCCTAGTGTTTTTTGTACAGACATATTCTCTATCTAAGCGGTCAGCACCTTTACATCCGAAAAATTATACCTGATTTATTTGTATGTTCAATTACTCACACACACACGCACGCACGCAAGCACTCACGCACGCACGCACGCACTCACGCACGCACTCACGCACGCACGCACGCACACGCACACACGCACACACGCACACACGCACACATGCACACACGCACACACTCACACACGCACACACACACACACACACAAATTACTTTTAAATAAATAAATGAGCAGCAATTAAGTAAGCAGGTAATCAGATATTATAAATTAGATACACATCAAACCATTTTCGTTAATGCGCCATGCGCGTGCCAGCTTTGAGTAAATATTTAAAAGACAACAACAAACATGATTATCTTGATGTTAAAAGATAAGTACGATAAAACAGGGTAGAACACCGTCTAATATTGTACGTGTATGCATTTCAAAATTACTTTATTCGTTATTACATTATATATATATATATATATATATATATATATATATATATATATATATATATATATATATATTTAAAACATATTAAAAGCGTCTTTACATTGCACTTTTGCTGAGTATCTATGTTCTAGACATAATATTTGCTAAATACATATCAAAATTAACAATATATTACCACTTCATACCTATAATTCCTTATCTCCACTAATTACACGTTGCTTCATTACGATCCTTGATGTATTGCTGAGCTGAAGTCTCTTCATCATCCTGTGCATTTCATAAAACCATAAAAATCTAGTTTAATTATTTCGTTTGTTTTCCTTAGCAGCTCGCCTAGCCTCTTATTTCTCTCGTCTATGCTTAATACCTTTTCTTTACTTTCCCCTCGCATCGTGGGTACTACTTTCGTCATTTCTGCTAAACTGAAACGTGCGCTTTCAAACAGTCCTTTTATAGGGATCCTTGAAACCGCTAACCGTGAAAAATTCTTGTGAACTGATTCTATTTTAGATTTATAGGAATTGTAATATGACCCTGCGCTTGCGCATTGACCTAACCTAACCTAAAACCTTGTGTTTATTAATCTAACCTAATATTGTAAGCGTATTCGGTCAAACTTAATAACGCAAGAAACGAGCGGCAGACCAGGAGAGACTAGGGGGGCGAGAGAGAGAGAGAGAGACAGAGAGAGAGAGGGAGATCAACGTCTACTATAGAAAATATTATCTAGATTAAAAATACATCATATAGGTAAAATTTCGCGACGCGAGACTTTCAGCGAAGGCTGTTTCTGCGATCCCCACTCCAACTCGCGCGTGGGTATTGACCTAACCACACTCTAATATCTTCCCTAGCGGCATGTTTATAAATCTAAACTCCTTTTTTGGCTGAGGTATTTTGTCCAAAGTCAGCTGCGAAGGCTGTTTCGGCGACCCCTACTCCAAACTTCCCCGAAGATAACCGATTCTACCCGAACATTGACGAGTGCGCCCACGCACAAGACCCAAGGTCAGCAGCATTCTCGTTTCTCACGCGTTTCGCTCTTTAAAGTGTAACCGTCATCGAGTAAGCATTATTATAATGTATTCTCCTGTTTATGAGCCAACATCAGCGAACATTAGAGACTTGTTAATAAACTATTACAACATAATCGTTCAAGATGATGATGGAAACGATGATTTGGATGAGCTGAATGTATCTCACATCCAAGGTGATGGTGATGATTCACAGAAGAGGAAGAAGAGCGATGAGGAGAGGAGAAAGACGATTCTCAAAACCATGATGATGATAGCGACGAATCACTGTTCAAGAAGAAGAAGAAGAAGACCGATAAAGAATGTGATTAAATAGACGATGTATTGTTGTTTATAATCATAATATATTTTCATTCCTTCAATTTTTATTAATAAACTTGTTTTTCCTAACGGTGTGTTTGAACCTGCACTAACAATGCTGCAGTTAATGCGAAAGGGCGGTTAGATGGGTAACTACGATAAGTGTGAGATTGGCTTTCGTTTGCACTCTGTAAGTTAAATCATGATGCTATTTTTTTTAATGTAGAGCTGATTTTGTATGATTAAGTTAAATCAGTTTGGTTTTTTTGAATTGTGGTTAGTTGGTTTCAGCAAAGTGTAAGTTAGTCCAATCAGTATTTTTGGTCTGTAAACTAGTTTTCGCAGGTTGTAAGTTATGATTTTACTGATTGAGGTTGATTTGATTGATTGTTTGGGATTGATCTGCTTAATTGATTGGATTAATTTGATTTGATTAATTGATTTGTATGTTTTAAGAAATAGACGATAGAGTGAGGGAGAGACGAATACGATCAACCTCTATTACAGAAAACATTCATTAGTCTTTACACCACTAGATGGCACCACAAACAACCCTAATTAGTCCTAGAAATATACCGCTAGGCGGCGCCGTCTCTATTACAGAAAACATTCGCTAGTTTAAAAATATACCACTAGATGGTGCTACAGACGAAACCCTAATTAGCTCTAGAAATATACCGCTAGGTGGTGCCACCTTTATTACATAAAATATGCATTAGTCCATACACAACTAGATGGCTACATAAATTCAAATTTCGCAACAAGGGAACCACGACAGGACGCAAACGTAACACAAATTTCTGTATTTGTCTTACAAGTAAGCATTAGGATCCCCTTATTAGAATACTATTTCCAGCCAGACATGGGGCCAAGTCAGGGGTGTGAAGGTCCGAAGTCAAGTTTCGCAGCGCTACACCTATCTTACAAGTTAGCATTAGGCCCCTTATTGAAATTCAAGTTCAAATTTCTCGCAATAAGCATCAGAATGTTAACACTTAAACACAAATTTAAATTTCCCGCCAAAGGATCAGGGACTACGACCCGAAAACAAGTTTCAAAGCCCTATGTCTTTCTTATAAGTTAGCATTAGGCCCCCTTATTATAATACAAGTTCAAATTTCGCCTCGTAGATGGCTCCACAAACAAATTCAAATTTTTGGTCGAGGGACGTGGGCCTGAGAGTAAGTTGCTAAGTCCTACATCTGTATTACAAGTTAGCATTATACCCCTTATTACAATACAAATTCAAATTTTCCGCCAATGAGGCCTCGGCAAGGAGCAAAGCCCCGATAGCAAGTTACGCAGCCCTAAACCTGTCTTACAAGTTAGCATTATGCTCCTTATTATAATACAAATTCAAATTTTCCGCTAAGGGTACCACGACAATACACAAGGGGCGAAGACACGAGAACAAGTTGCGACGCACAACATCTGTCTCACAATTTCGGTTATGTTCGGGGAGGGTTGGAGTGGGGACCACCGAAACAGCCTTCGCTGAAGTCTCGCGTCGCGAAGTTTTACCTATATGATGTATTTTTAAACTAAAGAATATTTTCTATAATAGACCTTGATCTCTCTCCCCCCCCCCTCTCTCTCTCGCCCCCCTAGTCTCTCTCGCTCGTTTCTTGCGTTATTAGGTTAGACCGAATACGCTTACAATATTATGTCACATTAATAAACACACGGTTTTAGGTTAGGTTATGTCAATGCGCACGCGTGGTGTCATATTACAATTCTTAGAATCAGTTCACAAGAATTTTTCACCATTAGCGGTTTCAAGGATCCCAGTAAAAGGCTTACTTGGGAGCGCGCGATTCAGTTTAGCAGAAATGACGAAAGTAGTACGCACAATACGAGGGGAAAGTAAAGAAAAGGTATTAAGCATAGACGAGAGAAAGAAGAGGCTAAGCGAGCTGCTAAGGAAAACAAACGAAATAATGAAACTAGATTTAGGGTTTTATGAAATGCACAGGATGATGAAGAGACTTCAGCTCAGCAAATCATCAAGGATCGTAATGAAGCAACGGGTAATTAGTGTAGATAGGGAATTATAAGTATGAAAGGTGAAAATGAAGTGGTAATATATTGTTAATTTTGATATTTATTTAGCAAATATTACGTCTAGAACATAAATATTCAGCAAAAGTGCGATGTAAAGACGCTTTTAATATGTTTTAAATATGTATATGTAATAATGAATAAAGTAATTTTGAAATGCATACACGTACAATATTAGTCGGTGTTCTACCTTGTTTTATCGTGCTTATCTTTTAACATCAAGATAATCCTGTTTGTTGTTGTTGTCTTTTAAATATTTACTAAAAGCTGGCACTCGCATGGCGCATTAACGAAAATGGTTTGATGTACAATATTAGACGGTGTAAGGGTGCGTCACTGCATAATGCTTATTTTTCAACCATTCTACTCTGACAAATAAAGCGTTTTAGTAGTTTAGTTATTTTAATTAAGAGTTCCGTAGCAAGGGAGAGACTTGCATGGTCAAATTCTATTTCAGAAAATTTTCGGTGAAAAAAAATCTGCAATCACAGGTATATTCTACCCTGCTTATCTTTTAACATCAAGATAATCCTGTTTGTTGTTGTTGTCTTTTAAATATTTACTAAAAGCTGGCACGCGCATGACGCATTAACAAAAATAGTTTGATGTATATCTAATTTATAATGTCTAATTACCTGATTACTTATGATTATTATTTCACATAATATTTAGACCTTAATACATTTTTTGCAGCAGCAAAATTTTAAAATATCTGTAAAAGCATTAATTAACACGATGTCGACGGTTAATTGCTACTTTCCATTCATAATGAAGTTGTATAACTGTTTAATCACAATAAACACAGATTAAGGAGCCCGCGAACAGATTCCCGTCTTAGAATGCAACCCCCAATGCATAAATAAATTAGGTCACAATCTGTAGATGGGATTAAAAGAAATGTAATAATTTTAATAACAATTATGCAATCTCCTTTGACAAAAACGGGGCCTAATTGATAACAGATTAAACCTTTTTATTCTCAGGTAAACAAAATACGATCCCCACGTGGGCATATAAAAAAAAGTGAAAGTTAAAGTGCCCCAAAGGTGACGTCACAACAATCCAAGATGGCGGCAACAACTGCTCACTGTTACTCTTATATATCCACAAATTTCTATTCCATTACATCATACCCTAAACTACCGTACTAACTGCAATCCTTTACATTTTCTCACATGGAGAATTCGCCAACGCCTATTGTTCCTCTATTACACAATTTGGAAGGTTTCAAATATGGCAGTGAGAGAAAGCAGCACTACCCAGAACAAACCTTTCTCACGAAATTTCATAAATTGCGAATAATAGGTCCCCGTTAATCTGTTTGTATAGTTTTTGGATCTTTGATCAATATCTTTTTGACATCTTCCACATTTCTGTAGTGTCTGAAGCCGCACGATTTCCATTTGTATTTTATTTTAATGACATTTTCGCGTTTAAATTAGAATAAACAACAGAAAACTGCTGTACGGAAAGAAAAAATGTTACTAAACTCCGGGACGCTTATTGCAACTTTAAATTCGTACAACATGCATGCAATTTCTTAGAACGTCATCTAATATGAAATTTGCCAGATAAACATAGAAATGGGCGCTTTATTGATAATTAAAACGTTTGATGTATGCCTATAAACATGCCCATATCTCACTTCGTCCCTACATAACCTTATTTAGGCTTTAAAACTTAAATATAATTCATACGTTATAAAAAAAAAACATATTTTCATATTGGTAACAATGATATTTGCTTGGTAAATTAGAAAATCAAGGAAGGGGAAAATCTACCGAACGATACAGGTAAATGGTATTTCATGCAGGGTAGCGACTGACGCGCGTTTACACTGTACCAAACCAGCACTTCACAAAAGCGAAAAAAAATTTTGCAACATCATTCCGCCAACAACATTGTTATGCAATATACAATATCATGAGTTACTAAAATAAAGGAAAAACTGTTTTTGTAATACGGATAAGTGCTCTCAATAAAAAATATATATTTGCCGTACTATTACGTTAATCGTATTGCGGGGTAAAAATGTTCAATGTTCAAATGTGCGGACAAGAATATTGCAATAAAGAAATCATAATTCAACATTTGACAAGCGCCATCTATTAATGTTTGCACAAATTAACGCAAGTAACCCTATTGTTTTGTTTAATCACAATTTTGAATGCTAATATTTTATAAATATTAAGGTGCGGGTAATTATTTTTTAATTATCCTGTAAATAACCTAAAATAAAGGTTTACTTCATCGGGTACTGCATCTTACAAACATAAAATAACAACTACCTTGTCAAAAGTAAAAGTTTAAGCCCAGATATTTTAAATCTTTTTGTTTAAATAGTCTAAATAGAAACTAAGGTGAATATTTTTGTATAAATATCTTTTATTTCGAATCTGTTAAATGTTTAACGAAACCTTCACTCATTTTGGTATATCATAGGAATAGTGCCAAGAGTTTTACACATTTGCTGATAATTAGTAAAAAAATGTGTTTATAACTCATTACAAATACACACATAACCCCTAAACCAACAAACTAAATGTTCCAAAAAGTGTAATTGTAAAATTCAAAACTAAAAACAAAATAAGTAAATTTTAACTCACCAAACTTGCGGGTGTGTGCTATAAATTGTTTCATTAATTCCATTTTTAATATCTTAATTATTTTAGTAAATTAATAAGTATGTGAGTGCTTTCAATAAAATTTTAGTTTATTTCATTTGTTTAAATATATTAAAGCGCCATCTACATGGCGGCCAATTATATTAAAAAACGATAACTTTTGAAATGATTCAAATGGAGGGCCGTTTTGCATTATAATTTAATATTAACGTCTACAACAAGAAATATTTCTTGAGAGATAACTTTGGCTTTGGAAATAATAAATTCAATTCATTGAAATTACTTAATAATACAAACGGATTATTTGTATTACATTTTTCCATTGCATCGGAATCAGGTTGAAATCCCGGTTTTGGCCTTTTCTAACCTTAGAGTGAGATATCCCTAAAATTAAAAGCAATAAAAAATTATAAAACGAATAAAATTGATAATTTTTTTCAAATTTGCAACATATAAAACACAGAACTTAAAAAATAGGAAAACTAAATTATATATCTAGAAAATTGTGTGAAGTATTGAAATTTAAATGCCATGAGTAAAATGCTACAGTTATGGTCAATTTTGTCATTCATTAAATAATTTCCATTCCATTAAAATACTTACTTTTTTTGAGTAAAATCATGTATTTTTTTTAAATGTAACGTTTTTCATCCTTAACTATTGTCCGTAGAAATTTTCTGGAATGTCATTTTCAACGCTGTTTAATAATATTTAACCCATTAAAAAATTATTTATTAATCATTACTGAAAATAGGACACTTAATAGTAGGCTTTTAAATCATATTATGGCAGGCTTATTCTTTGCGTTTTCGTGTTTTATAAACTTTATTGACATTAACCCATTAACGCCCACGGTATTCGATTTCAAAAAATATAATTTTTTTTTTGCAGAATTTATTGAAAATGTTATTATAAACAAAAAATTAAATGTAAGTATATATGTCAAAAACAGAACTTATGAGATATATACATGTACTCAAATGAGTACAATGGGATCTACAGAGCTTTTTTTTATTCTACTGTGATACTTAGGAAATTAGTTTAAATGAAATTGCTCTCGCTCAATACAAAGGGCTACTTTACATTTTTCACAACTCCATCGAGCTCGTTGGTGACACTGGACACATCTTAATTGTTTAATAATTTTTTTGGGAAAATGTCCTCCTTCATCTTTCTTTACACAGGGCAAAATACTACCGCTCAGTCGTGATTTTGTAAAAACGGATTTAGTATAACAACGTAAATAATGTCGTACAAGTGCTCTTTGAAAATCAAGAAGACTACTATGTGGATCTTCTTTTGCCAGTTGATATAGTCCCCACGCGTTTACAACACTCGTGTTTATAAAATAGGTGAAAAACACCAACCACCATTTCTTTCCTCTAACGTCGATTCGGTAATTGTTAAGTGCCTGGTCATGCTAGTCCACATCACCCATGGACTTATAACTTTTAAATAAACCAGGTTGGGATATCTCCACTTTTGCTTTTGCTGTACTAGGCCAACGTTTTACGTGCGCCAACGGCTCCATTGAATCATAGTTTGTGCCCATTGTCACAACATTGTTGTCCTTCCATCGTGTAAATAAGATACATTTCTCTTTGTCATATTGATGTCCATAATAACCTCTTTCTCGTTTTTGAAATTGTTTGGGACTTGTTAGCGGGCTTTCTTTTGTTCTATTGTCTCTGACGGTTCCAGTAGCTCGAATTCCTTTTTCTTTCAATTGTACAAGCAGATCGCAATTTGTAAAAAAGTTATCAAACCATAATTTGTAGTCTGATGGCCAAGCAAGTTTTGCTGTCATATCAAGGACTACTTGTGATCCCAATGGCAACTTAGTTTTTTTCTTGTCGGCATCTTTGGCCCCACAGTAGATATCAGCAGCATAATAATAACCAGTTCTCGTAGCCAAATCTAATTGGTTTGCTTTTTATAAATTGTTTGCTGAAGTGTCGGCCAAAAAATTTAACCATGGATTCATCAACGCATAAGTCTTCATGAAAAATGCCCCACGGTTGGAAGTTTTGGTTTAGATGCGTTAGCAAAAGCCGTAGTTTCGCCATTTTGTCTTGTGATGCTATGGTATTATCGACAAGGTGAATGTAACGTTTTATTTCTAAAAATCGATTCCTAGACATAGCCGAACATACAAACGGAACTGTTAAATCTTCGTCAAGGCTTCAATACATCCTTTCACTTGGGAGTTGATGATATCCTGTAAGTAATAGGATTCCAAAAAATATTTTTATATCCGCTTTAGATACAAAGAAACCATGGTTATTTTTTTTTGGAAGAGTACAAACTGGTCTGAGTGAGTATATGTTCAAACATTTCATCAGTGAACAACTTTTCAAATATCTCAATTTCATTTAAGTTCGTGTTTTAGAAGTTCTAATCGATCTTTGCATCCTGTCGTTCCTACCATACTAATGTTTGTAGTAGCTGTTGTCCATTTGGGAGTATGTAATTTTTTTTATTTGGCCCACTTTCCAATCTAAGTGACAAAGGCACATTATCATCCACGTCGCTTTCTTCATCTGATGAGTACCGAACTTCAATTTCTCCCACAACATTGTCAGGTAATTCAAAATTCTTATCTAAGATATCGTCTTCTTGAATGTCTTCTTCATCAGTTAAAATATCTTGGTCTGGAGGTATAATAACAATATCCACTCCAGACTGAGAGGTAGAAGTACGAATATCTTCTAAAGCTGATGGTAGGCACTTATATCTCTTGCCATAGAAAGAACGAACATCAATACCTTCGAAATCATTGTTGGAATTCATATCTGCAATAAAATTACAAAATATGAAAAATACCTATAGGTGCTCGTTGAACTCATTTGAGTACACTTAACTTTCACACAATACCCCGCATTCTTTTTTTTAAATTTAGATATTTACATACTTACACCTTTTATTTAACTCCTTTTGTTTCAATAAATATTATTTGATTGCCAAAATAACTTAATAATTAAAACTTTAAATTAATAAAATGATTACACACCTTTAAAATGTGGTACGTGTGCAGACATGAAACAACTAACGAAAATAAACAAAAGTTAAACTTCTATCAGATGATTTGATGTTTAGGGGTATTAGATTTCTTGAAAATTATGAAAAAGTTGCAACTATTATATAAAAGACGGCATTACTAAGCCACTTTAACTGGTGTACTCATATAAGTACAATGGGCTTTAATGGGTTAATACTTCACTTCCTATTGAAACGAATCAAGCTTCTAAAATTATAGGTTAAATACATGGCTCTACAAAAAAGGATAAATATTTTTAACTATGAACGTTAGCCGTAAAATTTGGATTTTCATTTAAACTGTGAGGCGTTACCGAAATATCAACTAAGTCCTTCTAGTGGCGACAAACTTCCTAAACTCAGGTACACACTGGTCTGCAGGTAAATATGGTACAATTATTTCCAAATGCATTCTAGCAAAAACAATTATCTATAAAATATGTATAAATAATGTCCAACTTGTATAAAAATGACAGACATTTTGTTTTATCCTTTCCGAGATGTAAAACAAAATGCGATTTTTGAGTTTTTATTTTTTCTTTATTCCTTCATTTATTTTAACAGATTTTTAAAACCAAAGATACTTCTTCATTGTCACTTTTTGAACTCTATTAGATGGAGTTTTCAAATTTTTTATTCGACGTTTCGTCTCCGAAAAACCATCATCAACTTTATTTTTTTATATCGCCGCAACCAACGAAACACCCTGTATTCGATAGTATTTTTATTACCATGTATTACACATTATAGTTTTGAAGCTAATTTTTAAGAACAATATTAGTGTTTGATAATATTTTTTTATGTACAAATTTAACAACTCCAATCTTTTAAACTTATTTAATTAAAGTTAAATAATTACAATAGCTGTTCAAACAGGTTGCCGTTATTTTCTAGACACAGGTAAGCTCTCTTTACTGAAGAATTTAAACCACGGTCTAGCATTTCTGGCGAAATTGTATTAACTGCTGCCATAACCGATACTAACAGCTCTTCATTTTCAAAACTCCCATCATACACTTGGTTTTTCAGGTAACCCCGCAAAAAAAAATCCAACGGACTTAAATCGGGTGATCGGGCTGCCCAAGCTACTGCACTGTAAGTTCCAAACCATTTTCCTATAAACCGCAATGACAGATAGTCATGTACATTTCTTGAGTTATGTGCTAGGTCACCATCTTGTAGAAACCAACAGTTGTTAACAAGTGCTAGAGGTAATTCATCCAAGGCATTTTCAGATAATGTTCGGCATTTAAATGGTTGTGGTAAATAAAAGGTCCTATTATTCTTCGTCCAAAAATGCCCATCCACATATTAAATCCAAATCTATGTTGATGTTTTGATTCTTTTTCAAATAAGGATTTTGTTTTGTCCAGTAATGTTTATTACGTCGGTTGAAAATTCCATTGTTGGTTATCATGCTTTCATCAGACCAAATTATTTTAAAAGGAAAATTTAGATCTTCATCACATTTTCTAGTATAACATTCGCAAGAACCTGCTAGCCGCTACTAATCCGCTGGTCTAAGATCCTGACAAACTCGAAATTTATATGGATGCAACTTATTCTTATTTAAAATGAGTTGTGCTGTAGAATTAGCTATACCAGTACGATGTTCAATTTGTCTTGATATTTCACGGTTTTCAACAATGGCTTGTAAAACGATGTTAACTTGTTCATCAGATTGTTTTTGACTAGACAGAACAGGTTAGGTAAATGAACCAAATTCTTTTAAATTAGATTCCAAACGTCTAAAATTGGATTTACCAGATTGCCTTCGTTCAGGATATTTATCCAAATACATCAGCTCAGTAACTACACAATGTCTGTGGAACAAGATGTAGCATGTCAACATATCGAACTTTTCTTCGTTTGTAAAATTTCGTCTTTCCATAGATACACTTATTGATTAATTATAATTATAAATTAACTGAACAAAACCAAAAAAATAACCCACGAAGTAATGGTAATAAAAACAACTTAAAATACGTACAATTCAAATAACAACAACGACATCAACGCAATAAAACTAAGTTTTCAACAAAATGTTAGACAAGTGTTATTTTATCAAAGCCTTCTAATAACTGATATATGAAAAATGTAAAAATGAAAATCCGAATTTTTCAGCTTCAAAACCACAATGTGTGATAACATGGTTAAATTTGTAATAAAAAATACTGTCGAATACCGGGTGTTTCGTTGGGTGCGGCGATATAGAAAAATAAAGTTGATGATGGTTTCTCGGAGACGAAACGTCGAATAAAAAATTTGAAAACTTCATCTAATAGAATTCAAAAAGTGGCAATGAAGAAGTATCTTTGGTTTTAAAAATCTTTTAAAATAAATGAAGGAATTACGAAAAAAGAAAAACACAAAAATCGCATTTAGTTTTAAATCTCGGAAACGATAAACAATAATGAACTTCAACTAATGCAAACTACATGTAAACATGCCCTAAATTATACGACTTTTCTCTAATTTAAACGCCTTCGTATCACTTACCGTTTTCAAGATCCCCATGCTGTTCATCCTTATCTTGGGCAGGCTGTAGATATATATATATATATATATATATATATATATATATATATATATATATATATATATATATATATATATATATATATATATATATATATACAGTGTGTCCGATATTCAGCATGCATGTATTGCTATATTCGTTAATATTGAAGATAGAATGTGGGTTAAATGGGGAAAGTTTTAGAGAATTTTATGGCTATCATCATGGTAAAGTCAGATTTGAAGTAACTTTTTTTGTTTTTGAAATAATTGGAGAAAACAAAAATTGTGCATTTTCTACTACTAGCTCTTTTTTTTTGAAGTCTGACAACATTTTGATTTGTACATTATTATGACACTTTTAAAAGACAATTTTAAAAAAAGTACCAAAATTTATCTACAGTCATTTGTTTTTGAAATACATACACTAACTATTGCTTTTCATATGGACGCCATCTTGGATTTTTACATTATCGAATAGTATTTTTTATCACCTTTTCAGCGATGTATCACATGATACGAGAATTTACTTCCAACTGTCAAAAATTTAAACCCTTGCTAATCTATCTGTTTTTACTTACAAAATTTAATACATTTCTAACTTTTGTTTTTGGACGCTATTTGGATTTTTACATTATCGAATAGTGGACTTTAACACCTCTTCAACAATGTATTACATGATATGAAAATTTACTTTCAGCAACCAAACATTTAAACAAAATAAAATATGAGGCCATGGATAATAATTGCAATGACTGACAAGAAGATGACATAATTTATTTTTTCGCGTAAATTATTCGCAATCTGTGTTAAGTACTTGGAAAAATAATTGTTCTTGTTGTCATTGTTAGTGTTTATTATTGTTGTTATTCTGTTATTCGTTTGTGTTGTTTTTATTGTTTGTTCCTGTTGTTATTATCGTTAATATTTATTCCTGTTTTGTATCTTGGTGCAAGATATTTTGAAGTATGGAGTTAAGATATTCCAATGAAGAGAAGCTAGATATGCTTGAAATCTATTCCAAAGCAAATAGAAATGCAGATAATGCAATAAGAAATTATGAAGAAATATTTCCCGATCGGGTTCAACCGAATAAAAGACATTTCAGGACTTTAGTGATGAATTTATTATCATATGGCAGTTTTGAGAAGGAAAGACCAAGTATGTTAAAGATAATGAAGGTAATAATAATGCTGTTCTAAATTTTGTTGGTGAAAACGAAGCATCTTCGGTTAGAAAAATGTCCGATGTATTACACATTCCGAAATCCTCCATCCATGACATTTAAAAAAAAAATAAATTTCATACATTCAAACCAATTATTACACAAGCGTTATGAGAAGGTGATTTTGAGAGACGAATGGCATTTTCACGGTGGTACATTCAAAAATCTGGGGAAAATCCTCAATTCTCGTCCAACGTTTTATGGACGGATGAAACCAGATTTACAAATTGCGGAATTTTTAATAGGTACAATACGCAATTCTGGAATGTGGAAAATCCCCATAAAGTTTGTGAAAGGAGATTTTAAACCAGATTTGGTTTCAATGTATGGTGCGGAATTATAGGTATAAATAAAATTTTCTTAAAAAGTTTATTTTAAATGTAACATTTTAGGAAATAACTTGATTGGACCATTTATTTTCAATTATAATTTAAACGGAGTCCGATATTTAGAGATGTTGCAAGAACAAATCATACCCGCTCTGAGAAACATCAATCCAAATTTAGAAAATATTTGGTTTATGCAAGACGGCTGTCCAGCACACAATTCAGCAGACGTTAAACAATATTTGCAAAGAGTATTTAATAATAAATTAATTCCCAATAATGGGGACATTTTATGGCCTGCCAGGTCCCCTGACTTGAACTCACTAGATTTTTATTTATGGGGTGATACAAAAAACGAGGTGTACTATTTCGACACTCCAGAAAATCTTGACATTTTAGAAAATAGAGTAAAACATGTACTAAATTCTGTAAATAGAAATGCGTTAGCTAGGGTTACACATTCAGTGTTAAATCGTTGTAGAAAATGTGTGGAGTGTACAGGGGGACATATCGAACATGTTTTATGATAGTTACTATTATCGGTTTTGTTTTTATTTTAGTTATTAGAAATTACAATAATTAGGAATCTAATTGTATAAATTTTTCATTTATTAATCCATGCCTTCTCAAAGCCTACTATTTCAATTTTATATTTTTAAATTTTTGATAGTTGGAAGTAAATTCTCGTATCATGTGATACATCGCTGAAAAGGTGATAAAAAATACTATTCGATAATGTAAAATCCAAGATGGCGTCCATATGAAAAACAATAGTTAGTGTATGTATTTCAAAAACAAATGACTGTAGATAAATTTTGGTACTTTTTTTAAAATTGTCTTTTAAAAGTGTCATAATAATGTACAAATCAAAATGTTGTCAGACTTCAAATAAAAGAGCTACAGGGGGTAGTAGAAAATGCACAATTTTTGTTTTCTTCAATTATTTCAAAAACAAAAAAAGTTACTTCAAATCTGACTTTACCATTATGATAGCCATAAAATTCTCTAAAGCTTTCCCCATTTAACCGACATTCTATCTTCAATATTAACGAATATAGCAATACATGCATGCTGAATCTCGGACACACTGTATATATATATATATATATATATATATATATATATATATATATATATATATATATATATATATAGGTACCAAGTGTACTCTGTTGAGTCCGATATGTTATCAGGTCGCTATGAATCCCGAGGTAGAGGTTGCTTACACAACTGGTTTTTTTTTACAAAGTATATACTCTTAGGTACTTGTGAGTCCCAACAACGTGGCCGCCGGAAAATCAAACTGTAGCAGGATATCAAAGACCAACTATATAATATGACATACACGAAAATGGCTAACTACGTTGACATAATAAATTTGAGAGCTTTAAACATTTGTAAAATTAAAATAATACTTCTTTGATCCTAACAGCAATTAAAAATCAAAGTGACACGTCCAATCGATTATTTTAATTTAGTAATGCTATCATCTTCAATATTTTAAAATTTTTATTAGTACTTTTAACAATAATAAATTTATCCATGATTGCACTATATTTGAAACAATACACTTACTGGATGCTTGTTCGTTATGTTATAAGCAATTTTCTAAAGGTATTATTAATAAATCGGTGCTATCATAAGTACAGAGTTTTTGCAATTAACACATTCATTTTTTTTAACTTAAACCCATTATTCATTGTAATAAACAAAATGCATTGTCATTACCGTAAAGTTTTTAAATGGTATATCAATTAGTCGTTAAAATTAAGAAGTGTTAAATGTTACATTTTGTAACAACCCTTTTTGAGTTGTATTAAAATATACCTTAATTTAAGGTCTTTCGTTCATTTAGTTGTAAATATAAGAAAATTTATTTATTAATGATTTGTAGCTATGAGGTAGGCAACTTAATTTGCATTTTGGTGTAACTTAAGTGCATATCTTCTTAAGGGTATATATTTCTTAAATTTTCTTCTGATCATTTTATTTGCGCAACGCGTCATCATCATTATCTGACTTCCTAAGCATCCATTTTTTCTTCACTTCCTGATGAAGGTTCTGAGAAGCAGAAAGCTTTTTTTGGGTTTTCACCTAAATTTTGTGCAAGTGCCATTAATTTGATGGTAAGATATCTTTTAACTCGTAACAAAAAATTAAAAAATTTGCTCTTTTCAGGCACTTTTATTTCACTTTTACTTTAATTTACACTTTTATTACAATTTAATTTTACTGTTGCGTACGCTTTCATTTTATGATTGCAATTTTTATTGGAAAATTTCAAGATAGTGCTTTAAACGGATTATTCCAATTTCAAGAAGAAAATTTATAAGGATAACTCCAGTTTTGGGTGGGTTTACAACGTAAAACATTATTTCAAGATATTGTGCAATACTGATGCAAAGATGACATCACCTTAGTTGAAATTTCCGTAATCGTTTAGATACCAGAGGTTATTAAAAAAGTTTGTGTACAAGATTTTACGAACAGGTATTTGATGTTTAATGATTTTTTTAGTAATGTAAGGCTATTTTTAAGATATATTTTATTTAACCATATTATATTAACTGTTAATAAACATAGTTGTATATTTTTATTGTTTTACATTTTGATAAATTTTTAGTGTAAAACTCGGTTTAGTTATTCCGAGCATTATTAAAAATAACTTGGCGTCCGAGATCATTTTATTAGTGTTACATTGCAAATTTTTTATATTGATGTTCAGTGGAAGTAAGCTAGCAGAAAATTGTGGTAATCAAACAAATCAAAAGACTGGCCCTAAATTAATCTACCGATTTTGAGTCGAAGGCATTATTTGTGGTGAATAGTTAGTATCTCCAGTTAGTTTAACGATTTGTGTTTTTGGAGAACTTTTTACTCTTATTTCATTATTATATATTAAAACACTTTTTATATATTTTATACGATTACCAGTTCGACCACTATTTTATAATGTGCTATGCTACGTTTTTGTTATTTCGCGCTAATTAAGTATAAAATAATGATTATTTAAAAATAAATCGGAACATTTGTGATAGTTAATTGTTTCTACATAGTAAACAAGGACAAGAAGCTATATTAAATACGATTATTTAACCTTTCCGTATACGGTGTTAATAGCTTTATATTTCATTTTTGGGTTATACTACTGAATAGAACAATGTAAACTTATATTTTTTATCGTAATGGTGATTGCCAAAAAATGGACCAATTGAACACCAATTCAGTTTTTTTTAGAAATTCATAAAGTAATAGATAATAATAGTTTATTATATAAGTGAGAAATATAAATATTTTACGAAAAAATTTAGCTTGTGAACATTTTGAATAAACAGGCTAATTTTTACAAGTGAATTATCATAATAACTCGTGTATAGTTTAAAGTTTTTATCCAACCCTTTCCTATCATTCATTTCTAGCAAAACAATAAAACTGTATGAAATTTATGCCTTAGTTGATTTATTTAATAATAATTTATAGCAAAATGGTAGATTTAGTGGATGTTAAAAAAGCTGATTTTAAATTTGATCCAGAGAAGTTTGAAATATAGTATAAAAATTAATTTCAAGGGTTTGAAAATTGGAACGTTCAAACCCAAGAAGACTAAAAAAACTCTGATGTCAAGGGCAGCAATTTAACTTAATGTTCTTGCTTTTAGTTATTTATTTGGGGTTTCGTAGAGTGCGCTGATACTAAAAATTACCGATACTTGCCTTTACGATGAATTGGCCTATTTCAACATTATGAATATTGTATACAAAGGCAATTATTTTATACATATTGATACCCGATACAAAGCAAGAAGCTTCATAGTTTTACAAAAAAAAACGTTGGTAAATCCGTTTGATTTGATTACATGTGTCTCACAGATGAAGATTTATGTACCTACTGGCCATAGTTTGCTTTTCGGCAACACTTCTGGCGATCGCCGGGAATCATATTAATACATTTAAATATCACAGTGAGTCAAAATTACCCATGGGATATGTGAAAAATTAAATCTCTTTTAAATTTACATTACGAAAAAATGCAGGAAAAGCTATACAATGAGGCAAATGCCCATAAAAGGGACCGCTGCAGTCTGTCGCAGTACAGTGTCCTACAAAATAAATCTGATTTCACATTAAACATGAGGTAAATATCAATAAATAAGTTTGTAAGGTAGTCTTTAAAGAAAAGTTAAGTGAAAGGAATTAAAAAAATGAAAAAACAACATTGAGTGTTCAAGTAAAACTATAAGTCACTAGTGACCCCAAGTAAAGCTTGGCACACAGCTTAAGCCAATAAATAACTTATACGTTACCTTATACTTTTAATATTTCAAAAGTTGTTTAGATGGATTAATTATATTTTTAGAACAGTAACCGAAGTATTCGTCTTGTTTTTAACAATTTCATAATACTATTATGAAAACTAAGGCTAGCGCGATTTTAATAATTCTTATATATGCATCACAAAGTTGACTAACTGACTGATCCACCCATTAGCCCACAGTCCAAACTATTTAACTTAGAGTCATAAAATTTTCAAGAAACAAGAAACGATTTAAAAAGATGATCCCCTTAAGAGGGTCAAAAATGGAGTTGAAGATCGATATCACTTTCCTGGTTAATTCCATTAGGAGATTAAAATTTGAATAAGTTCCTTATTGAACAAGAGTGGATGCCACAAGGCGGTTTTTGACATTTTTTGTAGGAGGGTGAAGTTAAGGGTTAAAGGAAGTGGATGGCAATGAAACGTATCTGCCGTTTTTAATCATACGAGTTCCAAATTTCTTTTAAAAATACGGAGCCGACATTTTTTATAATTTCAGTATTTATAGGGGTAAAATACAGAGTCGGCTTGGTTAGGGCTGACATCCAATATTATTTGATCTACTACGAGTGGAGACTTCATATTCGACAAGTAGACGCATGGGTGCTTATATAATCCAATGCATTTCAATTTTTAAAAACTTTTTTAAAACCAGGACTTTACTTAAATGTTTTATAAAAATGTTTTTAGAATATACCAAGAAATTGTTACAAAATATGAATTTACAAGTACTCGTGTAGAACCGTAACAAGAATATTTTAAGTATAAACATACAAGGCCGACTTTAGACATTATGAGCGAGAAAAAAATGTTTCACATTTAAATTAAAAGGGCAATTTTTAGACACTGTAAATTGGGTAAATGTTTATGTTTAAATTGTAATACTAATTAATGCAATTTTAAATAAACTCTGCCTTAACAATACCAAGCCCAGTAATTGACGTATCCGCGTATAGCATTAATTGAAAATACAGCGTTGAAATTAGTGCAAATACTCTTAAATTTGTAACCTTCAACAATAAAAATAGTAATCTGTAGTAGATAGTTTTATATATTATACCTACACAGGTGTTACAATAATGTTCGTGATTAAGAGATTTTTTATTAAAATTAAGCGAATAGTAACGATTTATGTCTTGATTGTTAAAGCTAATTGAATATAAATGACACATTATTTTAAACTTAAAGCCAAAAATTATTGGGTACATACAATATTAGTAATTCACGCAAAATTTAATGTTAAGACAGTACGCTGAATGTTAACGTTACAATTGGAATCTACAATATAAAATGTAACATTTACGTGGAACTTATCTCACATGTAAGTGAACATACAAAGTAAGCATTAGTTTAATATTTAATATTGTTTGTTTTTCTGCACTCAAACTGAAAAAAAAAATCATAAAAATCTGATACTAGTTTCCTATTTTGTACATTAGTTTTGTGAATAATTAAATATTCGCCCAATTCTATACAATCGAAATAATTTAAGCATTAGACAAAGGTCTTTTGTTTAATCGTGTTACACAGGTAGACACATATCTTTAAAGTGATCGTGTGGAATTTTCAATATTCTTATATTATTTCTACACTAACTGGTTTCAAACTAATTGTTATCTAAATTGTATTGCATCACAATTACAAAAGAATAGTTTAAACTAACAATTAACAATTTACATTTCAATAGTTTAATTTTTGGACATTTCTGTCTTAAAAAAATTCTTTTATTTATTTTTGTTTACTGCATGCTATGGGTTTTTCTTAACATAATAATTTGTAAATAAATCGATGTTTCAAATTTAGACTCATTTAGTATATAAGAAGTAACCCTTAAAGAGCTCGACATAGCTGAATCAAAACACAGCTGGATCGTAACTGATTTTATTTACAAGTTTTATACAATTGTTGGTGTGTAGGGTATGCAACACTCTCTACATCAGTGTATGACTATTTATAACATTATAACACCTCGCCTTGTAAGTTCATAATATGAGGTCCTAGTTTGTAATTTACAAAAATGGTTTTAATATACAACAACAAACGTAACAAACTCTTAACTAGGTAATTTACAAATGAATTGTTCATTGCTACTCGTAACAAGCTGATTTACATTTATGGTTTTATCTGCACTTTCACTATCTAAACTATTATATACAAATGGTTTAGATTTAGGAGATGTAGAATGCATCACATTGTTTGAATGATTCTTTCTAACGTAAATACTGTTTCTTTTGACGCATGCTCCATCCTCCCTCATAATTTTATGCGTTCGGTTTCTAAGTTTTTGTATTACTTTGCCTCTTTGCCACAAGCTTCGAGGTTGGCTTTGAAACCAAATTTCAGAATGTATAGGGTACACTTCCTCCTTCTTGCATTTCTATTATCGTATTTCCGACTACTTTCTTGACTTTCGTCTTATGTTACTGTTTCCAATTTTCTTATCTATAATTTTAGGATTTAATTCTTTATCATTGATCACAAGATTATCTCTAAGATTTCCGATGGTGAATAAATGTCATTCACTGGTGTATTACGTAATGCTAATAAACTTAAATATATGCCATTATTTTCTTTAGACTTTTTTATTAGTTTTTTAACAGTTTGTACTGTTCTTTCTACCAATCTGTGTGATTGTTGATGGTGTGGTGAACTTACGACAGATTTAAAATTCCATTGTTTGGCAAAGTTTTGGAATTCCCTACTTGTAAATTGTGTACCTTCATCAAAAATGAGTACCTTAGGAATACCATGCCTGGCAAATATGGATTTTAAGGCATTGGCTGATGTTAAGTTTTATTTAGGATGAATACTTCCGGATATTTTCAGTAATAATCCACTATCAATAGAAATGTTTCACCTTCAAGTTCATCCAGATCTGCTGCTAGGTTTCGCCAAGGTTTTTTTATGATGTCATGACTTACCATAGGTTCTTTTGTATTTGATTTTTGAAATTTGTTGCAAACGTATCATTTGTTTACAAGCTCTTCGATATGTGAAATCATGTTTGAGCAATATACTGCATTCTTTGCTCGTGCAGTGCATTTTGAGATTCCAAAGTGACCTGTGTGGATGACATCTAGGACTTTAATTCTCCATAATTTGGGTATGATAACACATTGTCCAAAATATAACAGTTCGTAATTTCTAATTTGATTTTATAGTATGGTTTAAGATTACTCCAGACTTTATTTATTTGTTTCAGCCACCCATTTCTTACGAAATCCTTCATTTGTTGTAATTCTTCATCTTTGTCTGTATCTTCTCTTAATTTATTTTATTTTTCATCTGTAATTGTTAAGTTTTTTCAATTAGACATACTTGTGCATCCATATGAAAAATTGTCATTAAAAACTTCATTTAAATTGGCTCTTGATAGTGTATCTGCAATTATTAGATCCTTACCTGGTTTATATATTAATTCGATCTCATATCTCCGTAGTGATAACAACATCTTTTGAAGTCTTTCCGGACAAGCATTAAATTCCTTTTTAAAAATTGAAATTAGTGGTTTATGATCAGTTTCCACAATCACCTTTGTGCCATATATAAGTACTGATGAAATTTGTGAACTCCAAAGCATATAGCTAGTAACTCCTTTTCGATTTGAGCATATTGCTGTTGTGTCTCTGTCATCGCCCTCGATGCATATGCACATGGTTTTCCTTCTTGTAGTAACACTGCTCCCAAGCCATATTTTGAGGCATCCACTGATATTGTAGTTTCTTATCTTGGTTCGAAGTATTTTAATGATTGTTCACTTGTTACTTGTTTTAATATTTTCATTGCATTTTTCTGTTCATCCTCCCATTTGAAAACATTTTCTTCTTTAATTAGATCTCTCAAAGGTTTTGCGAGTTCTGAAAGATTTTTTATAAATCTTCCCACATACGTAACAAGTCCTAGAAATCTCTGAATACGTGTTTTTGTTTTTGGTTCTGGCATATCTCTAATTCCTCTAATTTGTTCTTCGTCTAGCGAATTCCATCTTTAGAAAATTTATGTCCTAGATATGTCACCTCAACTAGACCAAATTTGCACTTTTTTAGATTGAATTTGATATTATTTTCTTTAGTTTTCTCAAACACCTTCTTTAATCTCTCATCATGTTCTTGCTCGTCTTTCCCATATATCATCAATGTAGATTTCAACTCCTGTTTGTTAAAAAATTTCCTGGAAACGCTCTTGGAAAACTTCGCTTGCTGTTTTAATGCCAAATGGCATTCTCAAGAATTTATAACGACCGAAAATAGTACCAAAAGTACATAATTTGGAGAATTCAGAATCCACTGGCTGCATCTAGTATGAAGAATTTAGTACAACCGTTTAGCTTAGACATGATGTCATCCACATTTGGCAATTTGTAATTTTGAGATTTCATAACTTGATTTAGATTTTTAGGATCCAAACAAATCCTTAACGAACCATCGTCTTTTTTAACAAGCGCATACGAATTACCCCAGTCTGAACTTCCTTCAACACGTTCTATGATTTTTAATTCGGCTAAATTATCTAAGCATTTTTTAAATGATTCCCGCAATGCAAAGGGTACATTTCTGATGGGGTTTATAATTGGTTTAACTTTTGCATCAATTTCAATATGATAAGCCTTGCCTATGTTACCTATACCATCAAACAAATTTTTATGTTTTTGGATTAAGTGTTTGTATTCGTCAATGACATTTACCTCACTTCCGTTTTTTATGCTAGTATTTTCATCCAATTGTATAATTTTAAGATGTAATAGCGTATTTAATCCTAGAATGGAACCAAATTCATTCTGAACTACATAAAACTACATTTTTTAACATGTCTTTATACCTTAAACCTAAATACCATTTACCAATTAATGGTATTTTTTCTTTTGTGAGTGTCAATAAAGTGTCACTGATTCCCTTAACTATTTTTGTTTTGCATTCCGATTGTTTCAAATCCTTTAATGACTATATTGGCACTCGCCCCCGTGTCAATCTTAAATCGAGTGGTAACGGCCACTCTCTTATTTATTGGCAGTTCTACAGTATAGTATTTAAACTCATTTCTATTTATCGCATCAATCACTAACTCTTTATTCTCAGGTTCATTTATTTAATTAATTGTTTTGTATTTCTCTCTGCATACATGTGCAAAGTGATTTAAAATATTGCAATTTTTGCATCTCTTCCCGTATGCTGGGCATTTGTTAAGGTAGTGATTCAAACCACAATTTCAACAATTTCTTATTAAATGAATTTTGTTTTTATTTACCTGTTGTTTGGTTGCGTTTCTTCTTGGGGGATTTTGTTGGCTTCGCATGTTAGGTTGATACTGTTGGTATTTCCGTCGACCTATGGCGTCTATTTCCTGTCTGCCTGCTGTGCTGTTGGATTTTTCTTCCCTCAATTGTCAGTGATGATACAGCACTCGATTGCCTTTTCTAGTGTAATTTCTTCTTTTTGTAAACGAATTTCCCTTGTTGGCTCATCTCGGATGCCAATAATTAGCATCGTTTTGACTAGTTCTTCATGTAGTTTGTTATCGCCAAGGTTGCACTTTTGTATTTGGTTTTTAAATAGGTTACAAATTGTTCCGTTGTTTCGTTTCCTTATTTGGCAGTAAAAAACTTGTACCTTTCAAAGGTGACGTTCTTCTTTGGTATAGAGTATTCCTCGAATTTTTGTTTCAGTACACTTATTTTATTTTTTTCCTCTTCTTTGAATGTCAAGCTGTTGTAGATTTCAATAGCATCTTCCCCCATGCTATGTAAAAGTTGAGCACATTGAACTGATTCTTGCTTTTGGTCGAGTTCCACAGCTATTGAATAAATCTCGAATTGTTGTCGCCATTGCTTCCAGTTATCAGCCAAGCATCCGGTCAGGCTCAATGGTTCCACGTTCCACGTCCATCCATTTTTTATTTAATTAGATCTCACTCGTTTATTTATTTTCTTGAATTTCTGTGTAATTACGTATTTTGTTTGTAGTTATTTTACATCAGCTTCGAACTATTTGTTTATTTAGAAATATTAAAGATACGCGATTGCGCCATGTTATACGTGTGAATCAAAAGCCAGCTGGATCGGAATTCGTAAGTGATTTTAACATTTTATTTACAAGTTTTATACAATTGTTCGCATGTAGGATATGCAACACTCTCTACATCAATGTATGTACATTTATATATATATATATATATATATATATATATATATATATATATATATATATATATATATATATATATAACAGTTACGTTAGTATATTCAGACAAGCTGTATATAAAAGCAACCTTTGCAGCGTGATGACAAGAACCAATCTGTATATACTGCATATATAAAAGGTATATTATGGAGCCCACCCTAAAATTCGTATTTACGCGTTTTGTCATATGTACAATCATATTTTGATGGTATACACATGGGCACCTTAGAAAGCCCGCAGACGGGCTTCATAACGTTTTTCAGGCTTGAGAGTGTACTGTTAATATGTCGTACGGGCTCCACAATGACCTTAAATGTGTCTTATATATATATATATATATATATATATATATATATATATATATATATATATATATATATATTAGTATAAGTCGATTTTACCTTTTAAAGTTGATTTTACTGAGGAATGTATAACATATATAAACTTTTCTGAGGCAATCATAGCAACCGTAGTCTGATGTTTCCCAGAACGTGAGGCCGTTTATCTTTATTAAGACATAGTCAAAGTTTACCGTAATTTGTTGCGATTAATTTATATTATATATATATATATATATATATATATATATATATATATATATTGCAAAGCAAAATTAATCGCAACAAATTACGTAAACTTTGAACTTATAAAAATCATCACATAGAATTTGATCCTCAGAAAGTTAATATATGTTATACATTCCTCAGTAAAATCAACTTTAAAAAGTAAAATCGATTTATACTAATGCAAATTATATATTTTTTGCAAATTATAAAATACAAAAATTGATGTTCTGCAAAGAAGCGATGCTAAAAATTACGTCTTACCCTATAAATAATTTAAAATTCATTTTTGTATGATTAAGGTTAGTTAACCCTTAAATGCAGAATGTATCAAATTTGATACAGCTCCTATTTAGTTCTACTACTGCTATCTATTAGGAGTTTCGACAACTAGAACGCTTATCATATGTGTAACAACATGTGTTAAACCTAAAAATATAGTAGTCATAAGGTATTTTCATATTTTTAGGTTAATACTCGCTTAGACCTTAGACGATGGAAGGGAGATCGTTTAAGAGTACTCGGGAAATAAAGAGGTGTTAGTGCACGCCATTGTAAAATTTTTATTTGACTGCAGATTACCTGTATTTCTTATCTACCACCAAACCAAATGTTTAGTAGCATTCAAGCATGTAAGTAGATACTTTTTTATAAATATTTATCGAATTTTAATAGATATGGATTGAATAATGTGCAATATTTTATGTGTATCATATGTGGTACAGTATGCATACAATACATTTTTCTTTCAGAAATGAGTAGCTGGTGGAAGGAATTTCAAAAGAAAAGGCCTCTTACTGATGAGCAATTGTTGGAATTTGCCAATATCCCCCCTAGAGAGTGAAGTTGAGGTATAATTGGAAGACTCCGAAGATGAAAGCGATTTATTAGAACCAAGTGTGTTTGAAAACGTCTTAATTGAAAGCCCGCCCGATTGTTGAACAATCAAATTCTGAAGACTCTTCAGAAGATTCCGAAAACGAAACACTACAGAAAATTGGTGAAAAAATTGCTTTTAACTCAACGGTGGCTCCATTAACCAGTGCCCCCTCATCAAAAGAAAAAGTTGTCGAAAATAGTAAAAAAGTTACCTGGAAAAATGGTAACATAAATTTCCCTGAACCAGTTTCTTGGCGACTCAAATCTTAAACCAAAAATTATAGAGCTAGATTCTCTTTATTTTTTTGATAATACATTGTTCAAAATAATTGCAGAAGAATCAACTTTATACACTGATCAGCAACCCCAATAAAGCGGAGCATATAAAAAAAGAAGATATTCGAATATATACGTATTTGCATTTTTACCTCGGTTTCTTACTGTACAAATATTAGAGACTACTTGACTGATGTAACTGGAAGCGATTTCGTAAAAGCAGTAATGTCCCTAAATAATTTTGAAAAATTGCGTTCTAATTTACATTTTAATAGCAATGAGTAGGTATGGAGGGAGTTGAGCGAAGATACACCTTCCGGTATGAGGGTTGAGCTTCCGGCCTTCGATGTCTTCTTCAACTTCCGGTCCTCTCGACGTCTTCTCCCGTGAATGGTTGCATACTGCATAAGGGGTAACCAGGGGATGACTGGGTGGGAATATTTGCATGACGATGTCTGCATAAGGGGTAAGCAGGGATATCCCGGATCGTAAAGGATGTGTGCGAATGGTTACATTCTGATGTCTGTATAAGCGGTAAGCAGCGGATGACTTTGCGAATGGTTCCTTAGGGATGTGTGCATAGGGGTTAACACATGAGCAGGTGATAACATTCAGGATAAATAAACACACGATAATAGTAATTTTACTGTTACAAAATACATTCTAAAGAAAGAACATCTTCAGTATATTTGGCTTACTTGTCTTGGTGAATGAAAGAAATATTTGACATTGGAATGTTAGGTTCTGTAATAATATCTTCTAAACTCAAGGGTTGCTAATAAATGATTGCATTTATCTAATAAATTTTCAGGGATGATGTTGTATTGAAGCTTGTACACTTATTTTCGTAAATGTTAAAAAATATATGATATTATAAGTGATAAAGAAATGTTTTCTTACCGAGCACCATCTGAATTCATTTGAGAAACTAATATCCGCTCCATTCAGATAATTTTAATGAAAGTACAGAAAAATTTGTGCAACACAACTACCATATCACTAAAATGCAGCATCACAATCTCTGTAATATCTAAAAGTAAAGTTTAAGATGACCAGAAAATAAGAATTTCACATACCCTGCTAGTAAAATTAATATAATTACTTCGTTTTAGCAAAATATCACTCTATTAGGATGTTGTTTTGTGATATGAAACTGATATCCGGCAAATACTGATAATTGCAATGTAAGTAACGAATACCACGTCGTTCAAATGCAGAATCACAATCTCTTTCTACAGTATCTAAAATAAATAAAGTTTAAGATGACCAGAAAATGGGAATTTCACTTACCCTGGTAGAGAAATTAATAAAATTATTACGTTTTAACAAAATATCACTCCATTAAGATATTGCTTTGTGATAGGAAACTGATATCCGCTCCATTCAGATAATTTTAATGCAAGTATATAAGGATTTTTGCAACACAACTACCATATCGTTAAAATGCAACGTCACAATCCCTTTCTACAATATCTAAAATAAATGAAGTTTAACGATGACAAGGAAAAATAAACACACTTACCAGTAGTAAGGCTATGTACATCCTGCGACAGGCAGTGACGTCACACCGATCAGCAACATGAGCGAGCACTTAGGCCCCGCCCCCCATTCAAGATGGCGGCGACTGACTAATGAGATACGAAGGCGTGGTCTCGCCCCAGTGACGTCGGACCAATGGGAAATTAGTATGGGCCCCTCCCCTGATAAGATTATCAAGGGGCTGGCCTATCATCTGACCAATGAGAGACGTGGCGACCATCTTGGAAGGATTATCAAGGAGGCTGGCCCATCTACTGACCAATGAGAGACATGTCGGCCATCTTGGACGCGTACTTTAGTTCCTAATAACTTCTTCAGAATGGATCCGTGACGTCTTCCTATGGGGATATTGCATGCCGCGGAGCCATGCAGGCAAGTTCTTCGCCGGTGCTGAAGAAGAAGTCATCTTTGTCCTTTGTCTTCGTTGGTGAAGAGACGTCGATGCGTCGTAGAAATGTAAACATTGTTTGTTCGTCGCGATAGTCGAACTACGGAAAGCTAGCATGGTAAATATACACCATTGCCTCTCGTCGGCCACCGAGCTTTGTTAGATATGTAATGCAGAATGCTGAATATACATAAATATTTATGCACACAGCAAATTTTACAGTCGGAAAATATAAGATTAATATAGAAAATCAATAGCATTTAATAGTAAAAAGGAATTCTAAGTACATATTTTTGACCAGGTATCTAAGGTTTCATTGATTACATATTAGGTAAATATTACCTAGTCTCAAATTTTGTATTTGCGCTAGTTGATGTAGTTTAATATTGATATGAATTTGCTATAAATAGCGTGAATGTGATAACTCTCCAGCAGATAATTAATCTTGAATATTCACCTTTAACCTGTGGTAATGAACATTTAGCTGTAAAATTAAACAATAAATTGACAAATAATCAATCGCTAAAATAATTAATACGTACAAATTATATTGAAAGTGAAAAGAGAATTTGCATTTTCAAATAAACATTAAATTTACATTAAAAAAATTTTCAATATAATTCGTATTAAGTATATAATTGATAAGACAAAGTTATAAATAGCGATGGTGATAACCCTATTCTTGACCTTTACTTGATAAACTGTTTATGCATTATTAATTAACAGTGAACAGAATATAATTGATCATTAGCAATTAAAATTTATATATGTAAAATTCCATTGTTTATAATTTAGTACTTATAAACAATTTGGCATTTATTAAGAAAAATATCTTATAAAATGTGACGAAATTGTTATTCTGTTAGAACAACCTGCAACATCCGGCGCGTCACGCATATAAGAGCAATGTAACATATGGCTCTTTATCAGTCGTTATCACGCTTTCATCAGGTGAGTTTCAATATTACATTTAAAAAATAATAATTAAATAATAGTATTAATAAATTTCAGGTTTCCTAACCATTATAAAAATTACTTGTTGCATATTTGCTGCAGTTAGTTCAATGGATATATTCAGGTATATTTTAGCCATTTTACTTAAAGCATTAAATATATATGAATTTTTTAGATTTAAATTATCTACAAGTGTTCACCGCTTGACTACTATTACAATTACTTGTATCGCTCCAGGTAAATTATATATTTATATTTGAATCATTAATTGTATCGATAAATTACAGGATCGATTGATTTAATCATATATTACTTCCTGTCGCAGTTCGTTCACAAGATATTAAAGGTAGAATGCTTACCATTTATACTAATCCATTTTAATGATTTATTTTTAGAAATGGCTTTAATTGAGAAAATTAATTCATCCCTAGAAATGATTGAACATTTTTATAAAGCATGCCAATACTCATGATGAGAATAAAATCAGCAAAATAGCCAACATCATTGACGCAAATTTAAAACTTATCAAGACATGCGTTGTTTGACTCATCATTGAGTATTGGCAATAAAAGAAATCTAGCGAGTGTTGCAGGGAAATTGAAGCGGTACAGGATACTAGTCAGGCAGCTGATAAAACCGGCTGTAGGAGGGTCCCTCGGAAGCAAGGGTACAGTCGAGTGGAGGGATTTCACTACAGCCTTTAAAACCAGGGTGACCACTGGTATTATAATTAATTTAGGGCATAGGACATTACGGACACTTTTCCACGATAGTTTTAAGTTATTTGCAGTTAGGATTAGCAAAATTTTTGGCATATATAATATTTTAAAAGTTAATTTAGAATTATGTGCGGAATTCGTTAAACCAGCTTTAAATAATGATGATGATGATAATTTAATGTATATAGGGAATTTAGTTTTACGATTAAAAATTTTAACATATTAAGATCTAACCTAGAATATGAAAATCTAAAACATTTATTCAATTGTAATGTAGTTAATTATCTCGTTAACTGTAAACGCGAACAGCGTACTCTAATAAGGGCGTCGTCCTTTATTCCTTTACCCACTCAAATAAAAATAAGTAAACGTAAAAAATAATGATGAAGCCTGTTTCGGGTGTGCTTTAGCATCAGCTCTCTTTCCCGTTACCCAACCTCAACAGTGCTCGCTTATCATCCTATCCCTATTATGCCGAAATCCTAAATTTTGAAGATGTACAGTTTCCAATGACCGTAAGCAGAATCCCTAAGTTCTTATAACAAAATCCTAATTTATCCATAAAAGTGTATGCCCTTATTAGAAAAGACTTAACTACATATAACACAGTACCTGTCTATGTGAAGATAAGAAACAACAGCATGTTAATTTATTAATGATCCAGCAGAATTATGAAATTGAAAGCGAAATAGATGATAACGTTTCGAGAGTTGGAACAACTAAAGATGATGATGAAGTCGTTAAATTTCATTTCTGCTGGATCAAAAATTTATCATGATTAGTGCGTTCATAGTTAACGAAGAATCATAATAAATTATATCTATGTGATAGATGCTTCCACTATTCGAGTTCCCAAATTAAGCTAAGTAATCACAAATTAGATTGTAAGTTAATTAATAAATATTTAAACCGTATCATTTTGTTGGCACCGGTAGCCTTCTATTTACAGGTTAGTAACTCATCACCTCCACAGGTATTGACCTCTAATTAGGAAAAGCATCCTTTCCATAAACCACGGTCCAGAAATCAACTGCATCTCTAATTAATATATCGCCTAAGAAGAGAGTGGTGTGTCCGATATGGATAAAGGGGTTAATCACAATGACGGCAACGGCGAAAGAGCAGTCTTGATTACTAACGTCGCTATGGTCACAACGGCAAACAGGATCCATGATCATAATGACCACCATGATCGCAACAGAAACGTGGGTTCTAAAAATTAATGACAAGGGCCTCTCGTTATTATGATCTAACGCTACCGCGATCACAACAAAACCCCCATCACAACAATTACCCCGATCACAACGGTCACTCTTTCGTATAATCGCAGCGACGACTTCGATCACAACAACCACTCGCTGTTATGATTATAATAGCCATCCTAATTGTGAATAAAAGATATTTTAATCGATAATTTAGTCATTTTTTCCACGGTTTAAAAATACTTTAACAGGTATTTTTCAGACATTTTATTGGCATTTTAAAAACAGTTTTATAGGTATTTTTTTGGACACTTTTTCAACACATTAAGAATATTCTTATAGACTTTTTACAGACATATTTTCATTATTTTAAAAATATTTTTTAGGCATCTTCAACGTTTTTAAAATATTTTGATAAATATTTTATTGAAATGTTAATAATGTATTTGAAATATTGTTGTTCCAACGCGTTTTCGCCATTAACAGGTTTTTACAACGTTTTCTATCTGTAATATTGCAAAAACATATTTTTTAATGTTTGCTTGCTGATTGGGTGTGCAGTAATGTTGAAATGCAAAATATATACTAATATAATGTAGCTATAGCATAAATGTTAAAAAAATATATTACCATATAGTAGCTAATAGTCATATCGCCAAATTACCTAGAACCGTGACAAGTAATGCTTGAAATTCTTACACAATGTTTCACCACGCAGCTGTCTACAACTGATTAAAATTAGAAATGTACTTTAATTGTACCTAGCGCTCGTTACAAAAAATATCTGCATCTATATTGATAAACAATTAAATCCGAGCCCAATAGCACACTAAACTTCAAACTTCATTGAAAATAATTTATATATTTTTTCATGGCACATAAGTTCTATTTTGGGGTGTCTTGATTATAGCTAGCTACACAATATTTCACAAATCTTAATTGGACTAGCTTCGTTAAACACCTTTCGAACAGCCACTGCGCACACATAAAATGTTAAATAACATGCATAATATCCAATTAAACAAAAAATTATCAAATTACTAAATTGATATATAATTTAAAGTAAATTATTAATTACGATTGTCAGTTGTTTAGCAGTCTATCAAAATCAAGTGGAGACCACTCACCAAATAAGACATGCTGTAGTTTCACACGCCCCACACAATAGTTTGTGATTTGGGAACCCTTTATACATTACCAAATTTACTTACATGAATTAAAACTAACAGTAGGTACATATTCTATACTTTTTCTTACCTATAATTTTATTTAATTAATAACACGCTATTTTTTTTATAACTTGCAAAACACGTGGCTATACTCAACTTAAAATATTAATGCACTATGTTTAAAACGTATTCAAATCGAAACGAAATTAACCGACACCATACAAATACGCACGTGATTTTAAAGAACGGACGTAAGCAATTTGTGGGTAGGGGTTTTACATTTTCTTTGCATGTCAAGGTTATTGCAAGCAACCCATTTCGGTTTAGCAAACAAATATTAATTATAGTAATAGTTATGTTTAACTCATTTAACCTCTATTGCATAGCTAGTGCGTAGTCAATTATTCAGCTGGGCACTGTGGCTAAGAGCGAATTATCGTTTTGATCGAGGTGGGTATTGTGATCAAAATGACGAACTACCTTTGTTATTAAAGTGACCGTTGTGGTCGAAGTTCCCGTTGTGATCACACGACCGAGAGAGCGTAGTAACCAAGGTTGCCGTTGTGAACGTAAAATGAGTTACCGTCGCAATCGAGATTGCGCTTTTGATCATAACAACTAGTAGCCCTTATGATCAGGTTAAACGTTGTGGTCGGCGTCGGTTGTGGTAAAATTTATACTGGATAACGATAAAGTTTGAAAGCATTACTTTCTTTATACTTAATCTTGAATCTTAGGAGAACTGTACTAATCGGTAGGTCACGAGGTTTGATCTAATAAGCTATGTTCTTTAGTTTTCTGTGTATGTCAAAAGTGCAATTAAAATTAATATGCAATCTACCCTTGGCACTTAAAACAACATCAATACGAATATGGCCACGAAGTGTGTAAGAGTGCCTGATTATTTGAAGTTGGTGGTTGCATAATAAGTATACCTATACATACATTAGAGTCTTCCATTGCTCCATATTTAAGCATAAGCCGGGGTGTCAATTTAGCTAAGTACGCCATAGTAACCTACATGTCGGATTCAGAGATTTTTCAGATAATCGGGAGTAAGGAACGTCCATTAGAATAGATGTAGGAGTCTTACCTTGATGCTTCGCAAACTACATTTTTCCGGTATGTTCATTGGAATCAGTCGATTCTGATTTCTCAAACTCATTTGTCTGTTTTGGTATCTTGGTCTCACAGTCCATTACTAAACTCTTAGGATTATAACACTTTGTTTAATACCACTTAAGCAAGAAACAAGGCGGTGGTTCAACATACAATTTTTATTTTTGAACCAATCATTTTTAAGAAATTGCGTTCCAAACTTTGTATAACATCACCATTCGTAATTAAATAACTAATAAAGTAAATGTGAAAGATATGACAACTGATTCACTAGCCTATATCAAAACTGTGTCTACTAATTATCAAAATGAAGAACATTTACTAATGAATCGCTATTTTGTAAATATTAACAAATGATGTGCAAGTGTCATTCACATTAACTGGATTAGTTACTTAATACCGTATTATAGTGAAATAATAAGTGATATAATTTCACTGCCATACAAACTTTAAAATAAAATTTCTTCAAAACAGTTAATGTCACAAGCACAATAAAATAGTGTTCCCCTAGATCAGCAGTATTCAAACTGCGCTCCGTGCAACCCTGGTGTTCCGTGGGCTATATAAGGGTTCCGTGGGGCCAAGTATTTCTTTATTATGTCAACCTCTATGTAATCAATAACTATACTGTTTAAAAATTCAACAATCTTCATATTTGTATTTTATTTTTATAATAAATGAACATTTATTTTGATTATTTAACATTTCTTTTATACTAATTTTCCTTTATAGCATTCTGAAATTAACATAAGTAGTAATTTGATATTATTTTTTCTTAAGGTTCTGTTGAAAAATATACAACCTTTAAGGGGTTCTGTGCCTCAAAATAGTTTGAAGACCACTGCCTTCGATTATAAAATCAACATGTTTTTGAAATTTTTATATTAATCGTAGTGTTAAGAATGGTGTTTTCAAAATGTCACCCTGTGTAATTACTAGCATATTGCAATGCTGTATAGCTTGCATTATTCACTAGGGTATAATTACTTTATTTATTTAGTCAGTAGATCACAATAACATACTTCAATAGTCACGAAAAATCACATAAACTTTCATGAGATTATTCAGTCTTCTGGCTAACAAGACTAGCGACTGTGAAGCTGCCAGGAATTCATGTTTGTTCATGGTCCTTCGTGACCAACTACCGACCATTGAATCTTCAGAATTACAAAGTGACATCTCTGAAACTCAGTATGTTAATGCTTCAAATTCAACAGAAGCCCGCGCAAATACTACAGGGTAGGCTGAAAAACAATAGGAGCAATGGTCAATGGACATATAAGATAAACTTCGTAAATGAATATTTTACTTCAGAAAAATTCATTTGAACAGAAAGGCAATGTGACTAAACAAGTTAAAAAGGCAGTTTCTCAATCAAATGATAACAAGAAACACATTGCCAAACTGGTGGAAGTATAGAAAAAATAAATAATGAAAAGCAAGTTTCTTAGAAGTCAGTAATCATGTTAGCACAAGTTCTGCAGATTGAAGTCAAAGGACAGAAAACAAAGCTCAGCTGGAATTTGTCAAATCAAACCCAACAATGCTGCACTAAATGTTCAATTCGCCAGATGTTAAATAAGATGTATTAAAAGAAGTTAACTTAGAAGTACCTAGAATCTACGTGGCAAATTAGATGTTAAATTAGCAGGCATTAAGTTAGATATGAAGTAATACCATCTAAGAACATCCGAATTAACTGCCAACTGTAAATGCAACATCATGAAAGTTAAATGTAAAGAAAAAAATAATTGCAGAAGATTACATGAAAGTTATCAAAAGAAGAACTCAAGAATGGACATTATAAGTGCTCCTACAATAATAAATAAACACTTACAAAATATGTAGTATATGTGGAGAGAAAGGCACAATACAATTGTACGTATGAATTAACATTGTTGTTTGTCGATTTGGCAGAATTATTTAATATCAAGTAAACAGAAAACAAGGCAGTTAGCAAAAATATTAGAATTCCTATTATACATAATTTCAGCATAAAAAGCTTATGCATTACATAGTCATATTTCAAAGTTAGCTCAAACAAATTAAATTTATGCTGGGTTTATGTGACGTCTTATGGAAATTTAAAATACAGCACAATTTATTGCGATTTGAATAGTTAACCATTTCGATAAAAATTTACAACTTTGAAGGTTGCTAGTTTAAGGCTTAACTTAAATCCTTAATATAGCTTAACAGTTATTGTTACTATAATTAGTAAAACATAATTACACATACTATATAATTTACTGATGAATGAAAATAAAAATGATAAACGAACTGTGATCCATTACTAAAAATAATTTATTTATTAAATCCAAAATAATATGATTTGTTTACTTAGTTTATTAAGGAAGGAGCTTGAGGATAAAAGGCCAAAATCATATCCTCTCCAACAGCTGAATAAAAATTAAAAAAGAATTACTATTAATATAAATATAATACCCCTTTACTATTAGGTGTTTATTTACAATTTTCGTTTGACTACTAAGTCTGTGATGTGCAAAAGGGTGAAAATGAGATAAAACCTCTCAGTCTAGTCCAAAAATGTATTTTGAAAAATATTGCTTACATATGTTTCGGCCATAGAGTATTAAATGACCTTTATCAAAGCTATTAATCTAGAAAAACAACATATAGTATGATTACAAACTACTTACACATTCATGTAAGTAATGATACCGTTGAATACAAATCTAAAATATGCCAATGTAAAATATATGTGAAACATTGAAAATACATCACCCAGTAAACGTAAATATATTTTAATAATTTTTTGGTAATAAACTAAATACATATAGTATATTTAATGATTATGTTTCTTGACAACTGCAGTAGTTGATAAGCTTCAAATTTAGTAACGAGTTGGAGCTGAGAATAGGTTTTCTAATTTCTGCAGATAAGGCATTATAACAGCTTCTGAGATATTCATGCTTCTTTCCAAAAATACAAGACATATTATGGCATCCCAAACCATAAATTCTCTGATACGCACCATCTCACGTTACACAACATTTTCAAATTCTCGCTTTTCTTCGTGTTTGGCGAGCTCTGTTGACCCACAAACAGGAATGAGATTCATTACTAAACACAACCTGGTTCCATTCCTGCTCCTACTGGTCTCGTTCTTGGAACCACTGCATTCTTGCTTGCTTGCCTTGCAGTTAATGGCAGGGTGAGATATGACCAATCCTACCAACTCTATTTGCAATTTCCTGAAGAGTAATTCCAGCTTCTCACAATCCTATTATTCGCCCCCTTTTAAAATGTACGTAATTGGTTAGAATTATTGAGTCTGACTACACGAGGCATTGCCAAACAATCTTTAAAAGACAGTAGCAAGAATAAAACTGACACTAAACATCAAAGTTTCAAACAATAGCAGTAATGAACAGTGGCGTTTTGTTTTAGTAAGTAGTAGCGACTACTAGAATTCTTTTCAAATTACTACAAAACTTTATTCATGTAATCTGTTTATGGCCAAAAAATTATTAACATATACTTATATTTATTGGGTATTGCACTTTCAATGTCATATAGTATATATTGAATTATACTATGAAACTTATAGTAATACAACATATCTAAAATATAGTAATTAAATCCATTTTTTGATGACATATAGACATATTTATAAAATCACTCAATTTAAATAGAATATTTAACAATGGTTTGATTTTATAATGATAATCTAAAACGCCGTGATCTTCCCATTTATTCATTGCAGTATGCATTAAGTAACGATGATCAAAATTTTACGTACTCTACAACACCCTAAGGATTGTGCGAAAGGTTGATGTTGCTGGGCTACAATCAAAACATTTATAATATTGATAACAGTATAAAACTGACTATACAAACTTTTACAATTTCCACAAAACAAAGAAGTAGAAGGCAAAAAGAAAGTAGTAGTACTGGGCTGGGGCTTAGAGGTGCAAAATAGTTAACCAATTTACACATCTACATACATAAAAATTAAAATCTTATAAACATCTGAAAAATTCTATAACCATGCTTCAGAAGAAAAATCATGAAATATATCAAACAAGTACATTGTATAATTAATTTGAATAAGAAGTGTTAAAAGCTCTAATCAAATTTTGGTTAAATAGTTACCATTTATGATAGCAGATGAAGAGCAGCATATAGAGGCATTACATCAACTTCTGCTGAATCACGCCACAGGATATTCTTACTTTTTATAGATTATAATAGACCTTTTTTACGGTTTCTGAAATTCATGACGAAATAAGGGCATTTATTCTTACATTTGTTACCTACAAAACGAATAATTGATAGTTACCACAAATACCTACAGTTTCTAACACACCAGTAGTTTTTGTGCCTTTTGTCATTTTACCATTTCATACAATTGTTAGAATTCTCAAATCTACTGCAAAAACAAAAGTTTTAACACCAAACATAACTATTACTGTTTGACATTATTAATATATGTCCTTTAAACTTCCAAACTTGCAAATTCCTTTACAATTCATTACCTCCAAACACCTTCCATCTCCCAATTTCTTCTGAGTTACTCCAAAACTAGCTAAAACATTTTATTGTAATTAAAAATTGTATTTTTTTTTTCATATATTATAATAATATATTACATAGTGCGGTGTACCAAACATGCATATTTATAAAACACACAATTTTGTGAGTGGTCAGTCACCTTCCACCTGTATCAACATTTTTAATAAACATTTATGTTACACTTTGGTTTCATATTAATGAGTTGTTTTAATCAATTCTTAAACCAATACATAAAATCAATTAAAACACCAATGTTTTAACGAAAGGTTTTTGTCATCAAAACAATCATAAATCAGAATCTTTTAAAGCATTTATACACATATTTTCACTTTATGCCATAATAATTGATCATTTAACAGGTAAAAAAATTACCTACCTAACAAAATCATGTATTGTAATTGCAATACATATTTAGAAAATAAAAGAATTATTCACATCCAATAAATTGTTCATCTTGCATTATAGTTTATTATGATGAACAATTTACAAATTTGGAACATAGTATACACAAATAAGAGAAACACCAAATATGTTTTGATGACCAAGCTATCATTATCATCAATTGGAACAAATAAGGAATAATGGTTTAGTATTAAATGACGGAATAAACTAATGCTTCGGAATATTTTGGTGTTCTCCAATTGCTTAGCTTTTAGTTTTTAATAATTAAATTTTTCCGATTAAGTCTTTTTGGGAATATGCAAATTCTATAATCCATCAAATACAATACATAAACAACTACCTCTTCAAAAATGAAGTGATATGGGAGTAATTTAAATTCACCAAATCAATTGTAAAAGTTGGGTAAGTGGGGTAACCTAAAGAAGCAACAAAAACTAGTGTTAAAAAACTACTTCAAATCACATTAAAACATATCCCGATAAATATTTTTGCTAGCATTACACCACACATGTGTACGAGGTCAATTATTTTGTGTAGGTTTATTGTCTATTTGTAACAAATATCATTCATAAAAAAAATAAAATTTACTTACCTGTTAAGTATTACATCCAATTAAGTTATAACTAAAAATTTTTCAGAAGAAAATAATAAAAACTAAGCATTTATATTTTCATCATAAAAAAAATACAGATCTTGAACAAAAAAAGAAAAAAAAAGAAAATTATAAATTAATACGCATCTCATTTTCAGTCCACTGTATTAGCAAATTTTTTTATGTTCATTCATGTCTGAAACTGAGAAAAAAGAATTTTTCTAAGTAATAAAATAATTGGGAGGATTTATGCTTACCTTGAATCAAACAGGACGAAGAAAATTTAGACATACATGATGAATTTCTACAAGAGAAAAGGATGAAACAAGAATGAAAAGAGTTGAATATATTTAGCCTTTACTTATTTTTACATTATGCAATCATACATGAGTTATACCTACAGCCAGAAAAATATCACCACATATTTTAAACTACACTGGAGTTCTAGAGCACGACTGTCATCTACTACTGTTTGTAAACAGTTCATATTTGTTCGTAAACAGAGTTTAATTTAATAGCTAAAAATTGGGGTGTATAAAACATTTCTACATATACATAGAAAATTAAGACTTGTATAAAAACACCATTTTCGGTACTTCCTTTGTACATTTATTTAACCAGTTTCAGACATGTATAAAGCATTCGCACATTATTAATACCAAACACGAAATAAACATTTCAAGTGTGCAGGAAAGTAAAGGGAATAACCACCAGACCAGGCAACTCGAGAGCTACAGTACTACTGTACTCTTGTTATTCAAATAATAAATACATAATAAGTAACATGGATGTTTAACATTTTTTCCAGAAAGACGAATGTTTCTTATTTTACAAAATGGTACATAATAGTTATGGATTACACTATGTGGTTTAATTAACTATCAAGAGATCCGAATCTCGTTTCCAGTCTGTGTGGGCCAGGCCCACCATACGCACACGCACACATTGTAATTATGGTAGAAGTCAATATTTACGCTATACATGGGTCTATACACCAGTCCAAGGCCGCAAGTATCTACAAAGGGATTAGCTGCGGGATATCTGGAATAACACTTTGGAGAGCAGTAAAGCCACCTGTTGGTCAAGAATCTGACTCATCACAAGTGCTAACAAACGAGGCTCCTGTTGTATCAACAAAGGCTTGTTATCAGGGTGACGAGCAAGAAACACTAAAGTCGCGGCAGCACGTCTTAGCATATCCAGGCTAGTACCCATCGAGTCAGGATTATCTCGTAAAGCACTGATGCCATGTTGATTAGCTACCGTCAACGCACTTTGCTCAGCTTGTTCTATAAAGGCAACTAACAATGAAATACACGGCAATTGTAACGCAATTATACGTGACATGCTGCTGTCAGCTGCTGCAAGATAGTGAAGTAAATTTATTGAAAACTCCCGCAAAACTTGATCTTCCGACCGACACAAATGCTTTGTGAGAACACAACACAAACGTTCCAGTCTAGAAAATGGAGGAGTTGCAATAACCAGATCCACATTGCCATTTGTAACACATAATTTGCAAAGAGCTTCTAATGCTAAGCGTTGTGGAGACAACAGTGACGAAGGTCCTGCTGAAGCAAATGGATCTTGACCATGAGCAGACGGACATATTGCCCAATGAAGTAAACCATCTAACAAAGGTCTAGCCACCTCCTCTTCATACTGACCCAGATCGATGTGACCAGCAATATTTGAAATCGATACTAGCAGATTTTCACGAAACTGTGGCAAGAAATCCCACCACCATTCAGTTTCACCTTGTAAACTGCTACAGGAATCTGCAAAATCGGCATCCTCCTAAAACACAAATAGTTAATGACAAAATAAGTTACATAATTGCAGAGACAAATCATTCAATATATAACAGTAATAATGGCAATTCAATTAAAATATTTGTATAGCTTAGGCAAATGAATCATTGTGTTGCATTGAATACACTTACTGACTTCTATCTCTGTCCAAGTACTCACTGCAACCCATTGTATATGTAAAATATGCAATATCACTAATTGTGATTGTAAATGAAACACCATCATTCTATAATTAAGTAGGTATACCATTTAATTACCACAATATCAACTAGATTTAAAGAACACAGTACATTGCCTATTTGAAAACTTTCAACGATTCCACCCTAAAAAAAATTTGATAATGAGAATCTTTCAACATCTCAAAACAAGATTTCCGTAATTGTCAGTTGAAAAGTCATACTTCAGAAGGTGAGACAATGAATTAACACCCACAGTAACTCACACTGATATATAAAAAAATTAATTCAATGGAATTAATCACATTATTTATTGTTTTCATAAATATTTTATCATTGTGAATATAATTATATTAATGCTGTTACAGTGCTTACAACTCCTTTTTTCTTCTTAATTTAAACATGTATTTAAAGATGGGGACTACACCAATGTACTTATTTTCTTCATACAAAGAATCTAAAATAGTGTGTCAGTTGAGCTGATTAAAACAAATATTGACCTTTTTTTTCCCTTAATTTAAATATGTATTTAAAGATCGAGACTACACCAAAAGTATATTTACGATGTATTAAATTTTGACAAAATTATTAGAAACAGTTTATTTTTGACATGAAAATATTTTTACTTGAAATTCCTACAACGTATTTTCTTCGTACAAATAGTGTTTCGGTTGAAATAAAAATTTATAAGAAATGCAAGGTTCGTAATTGATACAGAAAAGTTTATTTATGCTTAAATTGTTGAAAATAAAATATTGCGATACAGATGACTGTAAACTAACTTTTCAACATAACATAACATAACCTTCACCCCATTTATATAACTTTGCACTATATGTTATATACTTGTCTTGAACATAGATTCCAAATTGCCGTGGCCCCAGCATGGTGCAGTTATTGCCAACAAAATTAACTCTGTGACTTTCCTGATATGTGCATTATGATATGATTCATCAGAGAAAGATTTATGAACAGAATATCTATCATGGCAGAAATTACAGTTACATTTTGATTTTATATTCATAGAATGTGGACTAATACATGCTGTTTTACATCAACATCGAAATACACTAATTAAAATCAATTATTATTAATTTTAAACAGATTACTTGATGTTGGCTATGGGTGTTAGTAATTATTCCAATGAGAAGATGTTATCTATCAAATTAAGTATCTGGTAATAGTATTTTCACAAAAAAATGTATTTATTAGTTATTTTCTCCATACATGAAATTACAAAATTGAACATACATTATTATTAATTATTTTATCACAGGTGTTATTTTTGTAAAAGAACGTTTGAAGTTTTGCGTGTAGCTGCGAACATAATGTATAACAGTTTATTAAACAATTATAATAAAGTAGAATAAGATGTTATTCTATAAAATAAAACAAAAAAAAAAAGGAACTAAATTTAAAACGTAATAGACGAGGCAGTAGACATTTCACTTTAATCGTAGATACTCTATGTATTTTAGGTTCAGTTCAGTAGCATAGCCAGAATTACTAGACATTTAATCTTTTTTGTTACCTACACATATGTGTACACACCCAACATAATCTATTGATAAATTTAAGATTTTGTAGCCTTTATTTCACGAAACTGCTTTTAAATACCTAAGAATTGTTTTCCTTGTACTAGTCAACTGATATGATTCTATCAGTTACATTTACATCATTCAATGAACCAATTAACTAATTGTGACTGATCAAATCGAAGTGCTTGAGAAGGTAAAATGTAAGACACACATTACTGCTTCAGTAATTTAGTAACTAAAGTTTTCTAAAGTGTAGATAATATGGGCTGTTGTTTGTTACTCATTAGTTTAATTACTGTATGTATTGACAAATGTAAAAGTGTCTAATCCAATAAATACTATCACATTACTAATAGGATGAAACACTTGCAAAACAATCAATCTTTTTTACACCTACCATTATGCATTTGTTAATTATTTTTAAAAGTGAATCATCAACAGCTTCTAATTGATTATTTCAAAAAGCATTGACATTAGCTCTGGTATTAACGGTCACTTTAACGTAAATAAAACCTCAAAGAAAATAAATCTAGTTTTCCAGTCGAAGGACTTTTGCTGAATAAAATCTGGCTTCCTCCAAATATTATTTAAATATTCCTTAATAACACAAAATATTAAACAACAGGTTTTCTGTTACACTCCTTAGGTGTTGATTGTTTCTTCAAATCATAATAATAGTTTTCGAAAATCTTGCACTTTTGGATATGTTTGAGGTTAGATGCCACATGCCAGATTTTGATGATCTGGTAACATACACCATTCCCTTCTTTATAAAATTCGTTTGAAATTACGTAATTGAAGAACAATGATAAAAATTTAATAAACAAATTACATGTATGTGCCAATGATATATATTTTGTTTAAACTTGTCTTGTCGAAGTAATTACCAGCCTTATTAAATCCCTTTTTAAGAAAACTTTAATTATTCCCTAAACCATTTATTTTTATGAAAAAATATAAGAATAAAAAATGTGTAGAAAACTATTGCAATTTAAAGTAATTAAATTATTGCCTTACAACAAAGTACTGAAAAAGTAATATCTTGAATGTATCAGGAGCAATTGCAAAGAAAACGATACTCTTGCATTTTAGGCTTAAATTAAATTAAATGTTAGACTTCAGATTGTGATTTATAAGAAAACATAGGAGTTCGCACACTAAGTGGACCGTAAACATAACAAACTAAACTTTTCAATTAACATAATCATAAACCAATATCATTTAAAGCACAGATCATATTTAATTTATTAAGAATTTAGCTACTTATGTTCTTTATTCATTTGTAAGTTTAACATTCAAGAATCTTGTAACTAAAGCAGTGTCACGTAATTTTTTTTTTTTATTGCTCCATCAGATTCATTTGAGGTGGTTCTTGTTTTCGTGCTCTTAAGAGACAGTCCTATGTAATTCAGTTTTTATTTATATAATGTTATATTTACGAAAACTTCAATTAAAACTGAAAGTAATAGGTATATATTGATTTTCATAAATTTCATGATCACTATAAAAATGCAGCGCGAATTTTATAAAAAGTCTTTGTGGCTGAGAATAAGCTATTTTAAGTTCAATATAGGAAAGTAGCTGTACTTTTATACTTTATACTTGATTGTGAAAGGGATGTCCCCCTCCGTGCGACATTCGTTAAATTTCATTTAGGTAAAAATGGTTATAAATAACTTATACTTAGAAATAAGTTATGGCTATGAAAACAATTGTTCCTTTAGTTGACAAACAATTTTAGTAGTAATTAATATTGTACGTAACAATATTACATAGTTTTAAGTACTTTTCAAAGTTATGTAGATTCACTGTATCAAGTCAGTGGTTAAAGCCAATCCCAAATGGCACTATATAAATTTAATTTATCGTAAAAAAAACTGAAATTACAGGACGATAAACTGAATTGAATTCTATACACAATAAACTTCACTATTGCAGATTTTTACCAGAAAATAAACAGTATGTTTTATTTAATAATATTCAACAATTTCTCAAAAAACAAAAAAATATGCCTCTTGATTGATCCCTAACTAGCCGCCCAAAACAATCTCCAGGTTCAAGTGTTTGCAAATGTATCGGAAATTAAAAAGATACACTTTTTATAAATATGATTTAATTGTCTTTGCATTAATAATAAAAAACGTCAATTTCAATTATGTTAACATCAAAGAGCAGTGATACCCCTATTTTATCAAATTTGAATTTTACAATGGGATTGTGCACCACTACCGACGAGGTATGGGCAAGTTGTAAATACAAATCCCGGACATCTATGTTCTTGGTTACTAAAGAAAATATCTCATTTACCGTGGCCATTATTGATGTTATATGTAAAGAGAATGAATGTAAATATACATACCTCACGATCATAATTACGAGTTTTCTGAGTACGTAACGGATGATCATGGAATAATAATAGAAGCTTTCCAACAAGAGACAAGAAAGTAATGCTGCGAGCGAATTCAATTTCGTTACCTGGAATAAACGTTAAACTTCTCAATATATTAGATATGCACACACATCGTTTGCCAATATTGTCTTGGGTTTCGGTTAGTAAAACCAGACTGGCCTCGTCACGGCTATAGGCCTCATCCTCGTAATCACATGTTCGGCGTCGTTTTAACGTACACGCTGGATCCCGCACACTTAGTCCACTTTTTAATTCTTCGCTCACTGTCACATTCAGATCTACAATGGATCGGTCTTCACAGTTTGCCGTTTCACTCACTACTTCAGTCTTAATTTTTCCCTTGATCTCTAAGGCAAGCACATCGTTTTCGTCGGTCGTTTCTTTTTTAATTCGAGATATCACATCACTTAAGGTTTTTGTCCTACGTTTTTTGTCACTAAGTTTAGGAGGTGGTGCAGTTTCTAGAGGTGGTGTCCGATGTGGTTCGGGTTCGTCCTTGATAGGTTGCCGCTCTTCTACTTTTCCTTCTAATGTTCTATAAAACGGTATTCGACTAAATTCTGCCTGAAACGTGGGTAAAATATGATCAGCGTTAAGATGCCAGGGATCCATTACTACTTCTGCTAATAGAATACTAGCGTCGTTAGCGTCTCCTCTTATATCCCAATTTTTTTGATGATCCTGTACAAATATTTCCTCATTCCGATCGACCATTCTCACAGGATGTCCTTTACGTGAAACGTGCGAATAATTATTAGTATTTTTTAATAATACAGTTTTTACTTCTGGATCTATAGGAGTAACCACACCACCCAAGTCAACGTCAACTTGGCTCGATTTTTCTTGAGGTTTAACAAGGCCATCAAACATATCAGCTAAACTTTTACGAAAATGTTCTAACAACAATTCTAGTAGGCCCGGCCATTGACTAAGTCCAAAATAAGCCACTGAAGAATCATCAAACAATAACACATTTAACACGTCCAACGCGTAACAACTTTCAGTTAATAAACCCGATTTCAAACTCATTATAATTTTCCAAGCATCAACGGGTCCAAAGTCTGCACGACACATTCGTTTACGACGATATAACACAGGTAACGTTGCTTCTACACTGTCAGGAGGAAATGTTATCTCTCTCTTTGGTAGCTGACTTTGCGTTAGAGAACTTGTACTAGAAGCTTGAGGTTGGACACCTTTACCTGGTTGCGGTGGAAGCATACCAAAAGGTTTTCCTGACCGAGGACCCAAAGGTGGCCGTAAAGGAGAACTTTGTCCCACTCCTGGTGTAGGCATAGGTGACCACTGCTGCTGACCTTGCTGAGGAGGTTGATAATTTTGACTATTTCCGGAATATCGTTCCCATTGTCCGCTTGGTCTTCCACCTTGTTGCCATTGTTGTGTTCCAGCTGTTGGCCCTGCAGGTCCTGTTGAACCAACAAGTTGTCCTCGATATTGAGTATTATTAGGCCAGCCACCTATCAATTAATAATCTCTCAATGTGAAACATACTCACCATGATATAATAAAACAAGGTATTTTTATCTTCTTTGCATACAAAAAAAAAATAATTCAATTTTTTCACATTCAAAGTATAAAGAAATATAAAAAACAATACTTTTTCATTTATAAAATAAACTGTTAAGATTACTGATCAAAAATATATCATTCCGATCTGTATGCTTTAGATTTTTTTAACTGCTAGCTACACAACCTTTTACCAATACACCCCAACTGAATCTAGTTCATGAATAGAAATTGAAGCAATAAGTAGTAGGAACCAATTAAAGGCAAATGATTTTACATTAAGCGTTGAGAGCCCATCTTCCTTAAGAGAGGTAAGATAATAAAGAGAGAAAAGAAGGCAGAGACCAAATATACAAGGGCAAATCATTTTTCTAAAAAAAAAAAAAAGTTTTTGTAGAAGAATGGAATGAATCAAAAGAATGATGAAGGAAAAGGAGAGATCACAAGGTTACAAAGAGTATACGATAGAGAAGCTTCCTTGCCAATTTCTAAGATATACAGAATTGGTATAATAATGAGATTACCTTGTTTTATTGTATCATGATATTCCCGCAAAATGACTAAACTTGATTTTAATGACGTCTATACTATTATTAGTATTTGCATTCAATGAATTAGTTGCATTAAATTGTTAATTTCAAAATCTTTATTTTGCCAATATTTTAATGAATATCAGAGCCTTGACGTGCAAATAATTCAATTACATCACACAGAAAGATTATTAGTAATAATAAACTAAAAGTTATACTTAGCGTACCATACATCTGAGGTCGTTGCTGTGCATACTGTGGAAAACTTTGTTGTTGTTCTTTATTTGCAAAATCTGGATGTCGCCTAGGCTGTGGAGCAGGTGGAGGCATATTTTTATTTGGCGGTGGACCTCCAGGATACGTTGCCGTATTTGAAGCACTTTGCTGTGATCAAACAATTCTCATATTAAAATCGTCACACTTATTTATGGGGAGAAGCTAACTTACCTGTTCGGGTCGATAATATTCCTGTTGTTGAGTAGGATATGGTGCTGCAGGAGGTTGAGCAGCAGGAGGTGTTGTGGTTGATGCTGTACCTCCATAAGATGGTCTAGGTGTGTATCCCGTACCAGTTGCTCCAGAAGCCATGTTGTACCGGCTATATGGATCTTGGCCTGTTGGAGGTGCAGGTTGAGAATTATTTGGACTTGAAGGTGGTGCTGATGAATCTCCTGAATATGGAGGATATCTTGATCCAGAGGGATAATTTGATCCAGCGGGATATGATGAATACTGATCAGGTGGAGCACCAGGTCCTGGACCGGGATACTGATTATAACCAGATTGATTATTATAACTTTGACCTTGCGGTCTTGGTGGTGCTCCTGCAGGATACGGTGGATGTGGCCCCGGAAATGGACCTCCACGTGGTGGCGGACTTGGAGAAACATCGTCAAATGGATTGGAGACATTCACATTATCTGATACTCCACCAGCCGGACTCGGACCTCCGGAAGATACGTTCCCTAGATGATTAGCACCTGTTGAGCCTATGCAAGAAAAAGCATGCCATGCAATAATGCTCCACAAAATTTGAAATAAATATTTCATTTATTAAAGGACATAACAACATACATTAAGTATAAAATAGAACAGACAACTTTGCAATAGGTTGTTAATCTGAACTAAATCTTGAAAAAGTAAAAGTATTTACCAATGTAAGTTTAAAATGATTTGTATGATTGACGTCGAAATTATTAGACACAACTTGAAATTCTTCCATGCTCACACACAACATGAACTTATAAAATGAATTTGAATTTTCATTTGGTCACTAGGATTGTTTATGAGTAAGGTTTCAGACAATACCATAATACCTCTCATATTGCCCCTCTCCACATTCAAAAATTCTTATCATTACATAAAGCAACCTTTTCCGAAACATCTATCTCCCAATCACAAACTATTTTTAAAATGCATACTACTTACTTTTTTAACAGGCATATTTACAACAAAAGTATATTAAAAACATTAATTATTATGCTGGCATGACTTGTTTCCACATTTGGATGTGGATATAGCAATTGATGCCCTCAAGTGAAGTAAAGAAAAAAAATACAGTAAAACCTCGTTACTGAGGTAATGTGGGGAGGATGTACCTCGGATAAGCGCAAACTCGGATAACATGGAAAAAAATAAAAAATTCGAAAATTTTAATTGTTTTTTACATATTTGAAATGGTAGAATGAAGTTTAATCACAAAAGTATATAAAAGTGAAAATTGAACGAACTTAGATTAATCTTTGCGGTACAAAGCATTGTTACATATGTACTACATAACTTGTAAATTGGCACTAAAGTCCGTAATAGAGCACTGTTTCAACCTGATAATTCGTTTTTTAGCTGCAATATCTCCCCATTGTTTCATTAATAGGAGGTCACTTGCACTACTTTCCGGTTGTTTCCCAACATATTTAAGAGATCTTTCAAGTGCATTTAATCCTTCTTCGTGCCTGACTTGTGTAGTTTCTTCCGTTTCGCCGTCTTCTATATCTTCCGCGATTTCTTCTCCAGAATTCACGAGATGCCCGATTTCATAGTCAATAAGTTCTTGTTCACAGTCATCACCATGAACCCATTCTTCAATGACGTCTTCGCAGGGACTTGTTCCATGATGCTATGTAGCTCTACACCGTCTGCAATTTCATCACTTGAATTAGTAGAAGACAAGATTTTTGCCTCTGATCTCTCCAGCGTGAGCCTTAGGACAGCATCCTAAGCTTGAGCTGACCAGTAAATTCATATTTATTGCAAGCAAATGCTCTTTGAGGGTACTTCCGGTGGTGCTTTTCTCTAGAATTTCTAGAAGTAAAAGACATCGGTAATGACGTTTGACGTCTCAAGTACGCCTTGATTCAATGGTTGTCCAATTGAGGGTCACATTTGATGGTAAGAAATTGACAATGATATTTTCACTTCGGAGATCGACTCGTTTGGCTGCGATAGAGCGTTATCGAGTAACAGAATCGCTTGTCTAGAAAGACAATTCAAAAATCTCTCAACCGAAAGAACGAATTGTTCAAAAAACCATTTATGGAAAAGATCGCGACTCATCCAAGCACTCTTTTGATGTATACTGGCAAGGCTTCAGGTTTGATGTGTATAATCGCTCTGGGTTTAACCGATTTCCTGATATACATTAGCGGAAGTTTGTGTGTTCCGGACGCGTTACTCCACGCTAAAATGCTAACCCTTTCTTTATTCTTTTTATACCTTGGAGCCACCGCATCTTCTCGTGAAGCCAATGTCTTAGAAAGCATCAACCTAAAATTTAAGCCAGTTTCATCGCAGTTATAAATTTGATCTCGCAAGTATCCTTCTTCTGCTACAAGTTTCTCGAATTCGTTTTTAAACTTTGTCAATCCACCTGCATCAGCTGACATTTTTCCGCCACATATGCTTAACTGACGAATACCCTGTCTTTTCTTCCATCTGTCCACCCATCAGCAACTTGCTGTAAAAGTCTGACTTTCATCGGGAAACGGTTTCTCAAGCATCATATCCTTTGTCGGCCGCGACATTCCGAATAATTTCTCCTTTATCCAATCTTATTGCTTCCAACTTCTTCTCCACACTCACTAGGACCTTTTTCCTTTCTTGTGACATGGCTATGTTCTTTCATAGATCATTGAAGGCCAACTGTTAATTTTTAGCTCGCAACCGAAGAGCACACAAAACGTGTTGTAACATGTTGTGTATAAGAAACAAAATAACAGTTGCAAAATACTACACGCATACAGTATAGGCATAGCAGCTTCATCCATTTTATTCGAGCATACACCTCAATTAATTCAGAGTGCTCGGATAAGTCCATTGTCTCGGGTAACGCGAGGCTCGATTGATCGAAGGCCGAATAAAGGAGGTTTTACTGTATTGAGAAAATAGTAAAGAGATATTTTAATTATCAATCACAACCATAAAAATAGTTTGTAATTCTGAATTTATTACACAATCAAAAATTATTATTTCATAAAGATGTGAAATAGATGTTTGAATTCTATTATTTTAATATAGAGGGATATTAATATTGCTCTGAACACAGAAGTTACTATAGCAAAGGTAGACAGAAAATTTTTCATTATCAGTTTTCCACATACTCCCAAAATTAAGTTTATAACCAATGAAGAATTTGGTACATGTAACCTGTTAACTATATTTAAATTAACTAAAATCGTAGCACATTATACACTTAAGACGTCCATGAAGTGGAAGATATTTTTGATATTTTTAAATTACATATGGATTACGTGTATTAAATCTATGACTTTCTTATGTCTGTGTCAAACCATTTTAGCAAAAACTACATAAGGCAACAACACATTACAATAACAGCACATGTTTCACGTTATCAGTTGGGGTACACGTTTTTAATTTATTCGTATTTGCTCTTCTACTATATGTACAACTATAGTCTTGTACCTTACTAATTGGGCTAATCTGCAAATACCTGCAAAATATTTAGATTTCAAAAAGAACTCAAAAAGTGAGTATAAACAGTACCCACCTTATAAATACTTTTCTCTGTTTACTTTATATATCCTTTGTTTAAACTTATTTCAAACAGAATATACTAAATTTCATTGAATCTTGAATCATTTGAATATATTTTATTAATCAAAAGTTTCATTTTCACTAGTCAAATATGAAAACCATAGGATACATAAATTTAAATTAGTATTTTGTTTACATCATTCCAAGACAATCATGAGCTGTGCTGCACACATTAGATTTTTTAATTAAAAAAATGTTTATGACTTATTCAGTTTCCTATGAAATACATGTCTAAAATTATCGTCATTAAAAACTTACTCCACTTTTTAAATTCAATAAAAGGAATTCTATTATCAACAATTTATTAGAATTTATAGCTATAAATTCAAATGTATTGTTGATAGTAGAATTTGTGATTTATTATTTAAAAATAGAATTCTACAAAGCAAGTTTATCAAAGAATTACTATACTTTTTGCTCCAAAACTATGTTTTCCAGATATTCAGAAATAGTGAAAATAGCTCTTTAGAAGCTTACTGATTAATAAAAAGCGGCCAGAAACAGATCTAATCTTAAAATAAAATTAAGTTGAAAAACTTTGTCTACACTTTTTACTCTAAAGAGGATTGTTCGCTAAAGATACTTTAGGCTCTGTGTTTTGGGTTATTTATTACTAAACGAAAAACTTTTTCAAAGAAAACTTGTGCAAGGTTGAACTGTCTTTGAATAGTTAACACATTCTACAGATAACATAAAAAGTACTTTTGGGTTCTAAACAATAGCTTTTTAGGGCTTAATTATGTACTCTACTAAAAACTTTCATTAGGAAATCACCTATGATTAAATTATTTTTTGCTTCAGAGTTAACAGTTTGAATATGTTTAAAAAAATGCTTTAGGGCTAATTTATAAACTTACAAAAAACTTCTATAAAGAAAACCAAAATTAAATTATGCATAAAAATGTCTAGACTTCTAATAGTTTCACACAAGGTACTGTTTTGTAGAATTTACACAACGAGAACTAGCCAAAACTTAAATTAGAAAGATCTCTGTATCTTCTTTCCCATATATTGACAGAAGTGCTTTAATGTTACTATACAGAGCTCAATTACCCTACAGAACTAAACTAAATTTGAAAATTATCTTCTTTAAAGTCTATACACTTTTGCTCAAAAATTGATTGTTGATTACAAAAACTTGTTTAAAACTGAATTATCTTTAAAAAACATCCTTTCACTTAATATTTTGTAAACTTACATTGTTGAATTCCATGTTTCAATAACAAGTCAAATAAAATTTTACTGATATCAACAATAGTATTGTAATGTTCAAAAGGTTTTGATCAAATTTGTAATATCAAAACCAATTAAGCAGTGCAAATAAATATTGCTAATATTAAGAGAATCTCTTTTGATTTGTTAATTATTTACGTACACTTTTTAACTAAAAAGTGTTTTTTATATATTCACAAGGTAAATACCTATTTTAAGATGTTATTCATTGCCCTACAAAAAAACTTCTACAAAAATTATAAATTATGTTAAAAAACGCTACACTTTTTGCTCAAAAGTTATTTGTTCTCTATATACTTATAAGGTATTTCAAGAGCTCTTTTAAAATATGTGCCTACTTTAAGATGTATTTATTAACCTACCAAACAAAAAATTCTATAAAGTACGGTTTTAAAAGATACCTTAAATACTCTTTTAAAATACCACTTTCAAAGCTTATTTATTAACCTACCAAACACTTTCTGCACCAAAGTTGATAGTTGAACATGTAAATTAATTTCGAAACTTATTTATTGAATTACCAAAACTTATGGAAAAAGAAGAAAACAATTATATTTAAAAAAGGTATCTACATTTTTTGCTCTAAAGTTTATAATTTTCGATATATTCACAACGGTAATTAGGAACTTCCTTAAAGTACTTTTTATGGTTTATTTATTACCCTACGAAATTTAAAAGTGAATTATCTTAACCCATTTCCTCCCCGCCATGCGTTTTCGCACCACGTAGTTAAATGTGTAAGAATTTTTCTAAAGTTGAAAGTGCACTAGAGTGATGTTAGAACACATGAAAGTATTACCTAATTTTTTTAAACAAAGTATTTTGATTATTTACTTCTTTTGCAGTTTCACTATTTTTTATACATTTTCAAATGCCTGAATAGGTACAAGTTTCTGTTAATACTGAAACAATTGAAAATGACCGTTTTCGCCAGATAATTGTATGAGTCGTAATCGGTTCCAAACAATTAAACGATATTTACATTTGCATTTAATTTATCTATCGAGCAAATGATGCCATATTTTGGAAGACATTCTTGCAAAATGTTTATAAAGGGTAAACCTGTGCAGTTTGGTTTCAAACTGTGGTGCCTTTGTTCCTCTGATGGATATTTAGTTTATTCATTGCCATATGGAGGAGCTCAGACCCGAAAAGAAAAATCGTCTGTTGGACTTGGAGGTCAAGTGGTCTTAGATTTTCCGGTCCAGAATTAAATATTCTTCGACAACTATCATTCCTCTTATAAACTGATTGTTGAGCTAAAGCATTAGGATTTTTTACTACTGGAACCATTTGTGAGACTAGGACAAGCAGTTGCATTTAGAAAGCGTAAAAAGAGTGTCAAAAAGCAGAGGCTTTCACGATAGCGCTTTTGAAGAGATTTCAAGCATTTCACTTGTAAGGTGGAATGACAATTCTGTAGTAACAGTGTGCAGTGATACATTGAATGGCCCTTGATTACAATAAAACGCTACAGTAGAAAGGAAAAAAAGAAATTAGAATTCCACAACTGAATGTCATCTCTGAACACAATAAATATATGGCTGTAGTGGACCTTCATGATAATGGCGTTGCCAATTACAGGTCTAAAATGTTAGGCAAAAAATGGTGGTGGCCGATATATTGTAACTCGGTCAACAGCACAATAGTAGTAGCTATACAATATTTGACAATGAAATTAAAACGTTCCAAATTGGTTGTAAATCTTGTATAGCTTTACGTCTGGTGAAAAGTGCACCCAAAACCACCGATATTGACGAAGTGTGTTGCCGTCGGCCATATAGTAGTGACACAGGCAGAGAAAGCTTGAAGAAGGTGTAAAATGTGGAAATCATACAATTCAAGTGCCACATCCATCTTTATATTCCATGTTTTAAATTATACCATCAACAAGAACGTATTTTCTATATGTATTTTACCAATGGTTCGTTTTTGCACCACAGTAAAACTTTTTTTTTAATACTGTTTATTTTGCAAGGAAAATCTTTTATGCTTGATTTAAAATATATTATATATGCAATAAATTATAAACATGGAAAATAAAAAAAAATGCCATTACTCATATTTTACCAGTGGAGCATTTACTCTTTTTTACTCTTTTTGTACTAATAAAAGTGATTAATAAATAACAAAATTTAGGCCTTTTGTTTTATTATTCAGTAGCGTGGGATGATATGGGTTAAAATAAATTGTTCTCTTTTCGCTTTGTTGATGGTTCTTGATCAAAAAACGTACTTTTTAACTTTTTTGAAGTACTACTTTAAGGCTTGTTTATTGTTTCATAAAAAGTTAACAAAAACAAAACTCAAAAAAAAAACATACCTTAACCCTTTGTTAAGTGGCGATATATTCACAAAAAGTACTTCATAAGACGTTTTTAATTAACCGTACTAAAGACTGGTAGAAATATTATCTAACATTGAATTATCTTTAAAGAGGTCTCTATACACATTTTGCTTTAAGTTGTTTATAAATTAACAAATACCTTTTTGATTTTTATAGCCTATGAAAAACTTACTTAAATTACATTTTAAAGAAAAGTCTCTTCAACATTGATCTTGATATATTAACAAAAAAGTACTTTAAACTCTTTTGAAGTGTCATCTGTAGGGCTTATTTATTATAACCTTGTAAAAGGTTTATAGAAATAAAACTTGTTTAAATCTAATACACGTTTTGCTTCAAAAAGTGCTTTAAAGACTTTGAATTAACTTCCCGTTTACTTACTAGTTTTTGATAAAACAGAAGATAGATACTCGGAACTCTTTTAAAGTACCCTTTTTTAGGGCTTATTTATTAACACACCAAACAATTTAAACCCCTTTAAGATAATACTTTTAGGACTTACTTTACACTATAAAAAACTTATCTTTAATCCTTATTCATCTATATACTAAACACATAAAGAATTGGATTGCCTTTAAAAAAAAGTCTTTACCTTATTACTCCAAAGCTAATAAAAATAAAAACCCATTAGACATAAAAAAAATATATTGTTCCTTTTTTAAAGTACCATAGTGGATTATAAAACTATAAACGTGTATATGAATACCTTACTGCATTACTGCTATACAACTCTTTCAAAAATATGTACAATTTATAGATACAGGTAGTAACTTACATATCATCATGAATATGTATTTTATGTATGTGTGCTGCAACAGTTAACATGTAAGTTTAGTCAGCATTATAAGAATGGATATTCATAATACACCTTCGATAATTCAAGTGAAACAACGAAAATTTGAATAGGTCACTCTTAATTAACAGGTAAGAGTATGAGCAAAGAATTGTTGCCAATGCAGCTCTATTAATCCAAAAAGCCTCCATTCTGCAGATTGTTTATAGCCCATTAAAACAGAAACTTATTTTTATTGTAACCATGATTATTGGATATACAATGTGGTTGCAGATCTAAAGTCTGTCCAGAAACGAAGCAAAGGAATAAATTAAAATAGTTCATTTATTTTACATATAAGCGGTACACGATGTTGTATTAAGTACTTAATAGATTTCTTAAATTAGTTTTAGGATATACCGCTTCCATACTATAGCATTACAATGTAAGTTACTTATAAATAGCTGCTAATCCTTTGAGTTCTAAGGTAAAGATCATAGACGTGTACATGGCAGAAAGTGCAGACCTCTTCACACATTTCATTGGAATAAATTCAGGAATTATATTACAAATAAATAATATCCTCGTTCCTTCCTAACTTTTAATAAGTATTAATTAATTTCATTATGACATATTTAATCAATATTACTTCAGCTTTATATTTGTTACCATAAAACAACCCAATGCCACTGGAATCGGCCCAAACATGTTGATTTATATTCCTTCCCTTCGTTTCTGGACAGATTATAATACTTTTTCTTAGCACAGGTGGCAAAATAAATATAGTGTAAAAAAATCAAATAAATCCATTTTTTTTTATTTTTTATAATTCTTATACAACACATAATACCATTCAAGAAATTTGTGAAACAAATACGTACCTAAAAAATGTTTTTGCTTTAGTATAATTACAATTTGCTTCAGTAGTGAAGCGATATAGTAGAGAATTACAGTGGTGTTACTATATCAACATTACTCAAACATTTTTATGATTGTCAATAACTCCATAGACGCCTTAACTGTTAACATTCACGACTGACCATCAATAACAAACATATATGGCTCAAAATAAAAAAAAATTTCCTTGAAATCACCAAATTCATCTCAAATTAGCACTCCCAACATTTTCAAGTTATATAAGAACAAAAGTGTAATACATCAATATTTTATTATCCCGAACACTTAACTGCAGATCTGTAAATCATAAAAGTGCTGTTTGTGAACCTGTTTAAAATAAAAAGAACTTCAAAACCAGAAACTGTTTCTGTAAATGATAAAATTCTGCATAGAACTAGATATATAAATAATCACGAAAACGCTACTGCAAGCACTACTTATGTACGTTCTTGCTAATTTATTACACTAAGTTAATAGCAAGTTATTGAAGCTCGTTCTTCTAGCATATTGTAATTCAAACTTACCTCCGTGAGGAGAAGGTGCATTTGCTTGGGAAGAAGGTCGTTGTGGAGGTGCGTTATAATCAGGATTAGCTCCTGGAGGATACGCATATCCTCCATAGCCATCCATCGAGGCACCACCGGATCCAGGAGCTGGAAAAGAATCCTGAGAATTTGAAGAACCCGGTGAGGGTACAGAAGCAGATTTGGCTCCTTTCTTTTTTGAAGTTGCTTCCACTTGATTTATAATTGGTTGCGGATCGATACCACCTCGATCAAATTGACATTCATAAGCTAATAAATTTTTTGTGTAATGTTTTCTCAAAGTGTAAGCAGCACTAGATGAAGCACCTATTCCTAACATTCCCGCAATATCTTTCCAAGTTTTGTTTTTTGTTACCTGGAATAAAAAAACAGTATTAAAATAAAAAATAAAAATAGGGAATGCGAGTATTACCTCCATAAAGCCCCCTCGTTCTTTGACAAATTGGTATAACCGATATAAATCAAGTGGATTTTTTGAAATGGTAGGACACGTTGTTATTGGAGTTCGCCGTTCTTCCATAAAAGCTAATAATTTATCCAACCAAGCACGTCGTTCTGGATTGTCATCCATCTCATACAGCTTGCTCAAACTGTCAGTTTTCTGTAAATTTTATATGTTAGCATTGATTTCAAAACAATTATAAATTCTATAAAAGCATATTATTATTAGTAAAGGAACATGCCAGGCATGCTACAACAAGCATTATCACGACAAAATAATATTGTGTATATAACCTTAGAGCGATACGTGTCCGGTGGAGGCACATGACTGTTAAACACCTGGAAATACCGGGTGGTGTTAGCTTCCATGTACACCAATAAATGGTGTATCTCAGAGATGTAACAAATGGTAATATATATTTAATATTTTCAGAGGCATAAAATAGCATTAATCATATTCACAGCAGCGGATGATATGAAGGGTCTCTTAGCAATAATTTTTATAATACAATTACAGATAGAGCACAAATAGATAATCTGTTGCTGAATATGCAATATTTCATTTTACTGATTATATCACTGCACTTACCATTGATTTGTAATTTCATAATATACCATACAAAATGTTAGGTTATGTCAAGAATGTGGATTTTATATTTATGCTTTCCCTGTAATCACTCTTAGAAAAAAAAAAGAAAAAAAATAGTTAATGTTATTCTTCCAAAAGCGTTAGTTTACTTTATTTAAATAATATAAGCACATTTTCTTATAGGATCATCTGCTAGAATAATTAGCAAAACTAAACAAGTAAACAAGTAAATACCAATTATAAATCAACTATGCCTATAATTCTGTCTTATATTAAAAAAGTGAATTCATATTTCAACATTTTATCATTTAACCTAGCACAATGTTACATTCTACGAAGTAAAAAAATTCATCCTTTGTCGTTTTCAGTCAAAGTTTAAAAATTATTGTTCCAACGAAAAAGTATCTAAATAATTATTATAATAGTAATAACACTATGATTAATGTAAAATAAAGAAAATGGCAAATTATTATATAAAATTAACTTAAATATTTAGATTATAATTAAATAGTTAATACAATTCCCTGAAGTAAACCCTTCCATTTAATATTAAATTGTGCGCTTTTTCATATCTACTTTCTCTGTACTGTCGTACATACATATTTGGTACAGTAAATATTTTATATTTAAATAGTGTAGCTTATGTGATATGTGGTGGTTGAGTCTGACATTTTTTTTTCGCTTATTTGTTTACATATACATTTTAAACTGTTAGTGTAAACAATGAACTATTGTAAGTTTTCTTTAGAGCGGTACTCTAGGTACTCGTAGGTTCAAATGCTACTTGTGGTAAACTTTTTATTTATATATTTAATAAAATTAATAATAATTTTTAATTACTTCAATAAACATTTGAAATACTTCAAAAAAATGATAGCATTGATGGTACCAAACTATTTTGTTACACTGTAAATAAAAATGTAAACCATTGATTTTTTCCAAAAGAAAAGTTCCACACTCTTCACACCAATGTTAGCAACACGTCAGATATTTTTTTTAAAAAAAGAATTTTACTACATATTTCGGTAGTAGTGGTAGTAATAGGATGTAGTAAATTGTGTGACTATCTCAAGTCTAATTTGGATCATTCACTTTAACGTTGCTAGATTTAGGTTCTAGATGATTTTAGATTTTCAATGTTGCGTTTGTAAGTTTTATATTGTTCCTTGCAGTTTTTGAATTGTTTTTAGAGGAAATAATTAGATTAAAGTTGTCAATTTGCAACTTTGTGGAAAATGAGTTTTTATAAAACGATTCATCTATGATACCCAATACCCTTGTGATACAGTAATCCTTACTTACCCGTAGTAAGATATACATAAAATAAACCGAAAAAAAAGTCAAATCTAGAACATCATCACAGTACAATGATATCACTTCTAATTTATAATTTTTTACATTGACGGCATTGTTAGCTTAATAAATTGTGACATTTGTTTAATAAAATTTAAACACAGTAGTACTTAATTTGCCAATTTTACATTTTATAAAGAAAATACATTCGACAGTTCATATTACTAAAAGTAATTTTGGTATTTACAGATATAAAAATTGTTTTTTATCAATTGGTGGATCCTGTAGAACAATAATAGTAATTGAATATTAACAATTAAAAGTAATTGGGTATTGTTATGCTATTACACAAATTTGTTAATTACAACTAATCTTGGTCTACTGCGTGAATGATCCCAATAACAATAATACACATTTAAATTAGCTGTGACATTATTTAAAATTCAGTTACAGTATATTGAATTATTTTTCAATTTTTTTTTTTACACCAAACAAAGCGTTATTCGCGAAATTTCCTAATGGGCTCATTTAACTTATAAGATAAGTACACAATATTCAAATTGACTTCTGTGTTACTTAGTTTGTTGATATTCAAATAACTTTTAACATTTAAAATTACTCACACACAAGTCGTTTTGGCTATAAAAATTTTGAAGAAGCATTTTGCATATACAACACCTATGCTATCTAGTAGAATAAAGAGTCTATTTCTACTATTTCCACTCATGCAGCCAATATCAGTAAATAATTAAACATTATGTGATATGGACCCATTCAATTAGTGAGAATGAACGTAACTCAGTTTAAAAAAATATATGTAAGCCAGTGTGTAAATTAGTATGCATAAGTACATGCACTAAAGCAAAAATCCCAAAAAACTTTCGTGAGTTACTACTATAATTTTATTTGTTTATAGTTAAATCATCCATTCCAGGATGTCCAAGTAGATAAAAAATACTAAAGGTGCAAAACAAAAATGAACACAGCCAAACAATACAATACACACTATATTTCGACTTAATCAAATTTTTATTAATATGTCTCCGTGACGTACATGACATACAAATGATTAAGGCAACAATAAATTTGATTAAGAACTTGCAATAAAACTTATAATCGATAAAGTACTGGCTGATGTCGCAATCAATAAATTCCAGTTTTGTTTCAAAGTTTACAGATATAAAACTGACATGCTGTGAGACATGTACAATGAAGATGCAACATACCAGTTATCAAGTGCCCGAACACTATCACAAATAAACATAAAAAACAGCAATTCCCATTAAAAAATATATTTGCATGTAGACCCCTCATATGCAAAAAAATAACCAATTATTATTGGTGTTAGTTAACCTTGTTTTTTATTCATTACATCTCCATTAGTGTGACATTAAATATACTTACAGGGCTTGCTGGTGTACGAGGCCAACTAGGACTGCTTAAATCGCCATACTCTTCATGCATTGAATTCATGCTTGCGGCACCAGGTGAAGGCACAGTGCTTTGAGGCGTTGTCGGATGACTGTAATGACCCATATCATTTTTTCGTGATTTCGGAGTTGTACACTGTGGATCTTCTCCTGAAGCTAAAACATTATTTTAGTATACTATAACCTAAAAATACATAGTAATTTTAAATTAGAGAGAGTAACCAAGTAATCAACAGAACAACAGTGCATACAATCAATATTTCCAAAGAATTCTACATTCTTCGACAATATCTTAGCCGTTAGCACAATTAATATATCATCCAACTTATAGCAGAATATTATCAAAATTTAATTATTATATCCATATCAATGAGAAGAGTCAAACCAAACACAACTAAATATATAAATCTGTGAATCAACTGAAAATTGATTCACCTAAATACCAAGTAAGTATCCACAACAGATATCTCTATTGTACCTTAAAGTAACATTATCAAATAAGAATTTGTAAATTTGCACATGAAGTTAGTACATATAGGTGCATAAGAGAACCATAAATGCATATTTTAATGTTACTGCATTGTGCATACTTTTAAAAATGTATTCAATTATTTATAATACAAATGTAACAGTGGTATATTTTAAACACACTTCTTTTCACGAGATGCTAATAATGTGATACTGCCATTTACACCAGTATATATTTTGATGTGTTAAAAATGTTTTTGAGATAGAGTATGTCAAAAAAAGTTTTAGTCATTTTTCTTAAATGTCTTACAAACAATTTTTGAGATAAAATCAGATTTTTTAAATTTTTGTAGCATGACAAATTAAATAACACTGGATTCTGATAACATTTCCAGAATTATTGATAACACTAAATAATGCTCATGTTTAATGGAATAATGATTGATAATTGAAAATACAGAATGTAACGTGCAAATAATGCACAGTAAAACACAAAATCACAATAATTTAATTACGGTCAGTTTATGTGGAAGGTTTTGTGTTTTACTACTCGTTATGCTCTTATTCGCTACAGCTGTTGGTAATAGTAATTTCATCCATTTTGACAGAGAGAAACCAGTGGGTTAAGGTTATGTGAACTTGTTGGCAACTAATGAAATAGAATAAATAGAAAAATGGGGGAAAATAATTTTTACTGCAAATGCACATGTCATCTGTACACTAAGGTCTCCACCATTACCCTACTTATAATGTATATACAATACTGCTGCAAGGCTTAATAGGTAACAGTGAATTTTTTCCTAACAAAGACTGAACAGGTAACGATCAAATATTTTGTTATCTTTTCCTCATTTAATAGTTATTTTTCGCTTTAAAATTTAATTAACATCTGCAATATTTGTCAAGTTTAATTCATTTATGTATTATTTATAGTCCTGTATACATATTTCAAGAAAATTTTCATATAGTCTTCTAACAATGACAATTACGTCGAAACATGTAGAACAAAAATTTCATTACAATGAGTTATGGTGAAGGTTTTGTGTTTTACTACTTTTTATGCTCTTATTCCTATGTTTGTTGATAATAGTAATCCAGTGGATTAAGGTTCCATGATCTTGTTGGCCCCCTAAGAAATAACAAAGCAATCATGTTTATAAAAAGAAATGTTTTAGTGCAACTTTTTTTTACCTTAAGCGACGCTCTAAATCATGAGCAACTAACTATTCATTAAAAAGAATCGCTTGCTAACTTAATTATATGACCTTTTTGACTTTTCTTTCTTGGACCTAAGAAATTCTAATACCGTAGTACTGTATGTATACCTTAACAAAGCACAATCGATGAGGCAAATTATGCACATTGTCCACAATAGTGCATATTATATCGATCAACTATTTTTTGAGAGAATTTTTGACCATTATGCGTAATAATCCAGTTATTTGCAATAAATTACCATGTTGTAAAAACTACATTTTAAATACTTGTAAACATTTATAGCTATATCGCCATCCACAAAAATACTAGTAACTTATCTTACAGTTTCTAGAGTATTTTTCATAGAGTGACCCTCGTTCTTACTTCTTACCAAGACATATTCCACATGTCACACTTGTGCACTTGAGAAATCAAAGCGACATTCAAAGTAAATAGTATCATCTGACTGTCCATCTCTTCAATTAAAAAAATCTGCCCATTAAAAATTAATTTTTTTTTGTTTATATAGATATAATACACTAAAACATTTAACCATCAATTATAATTTATAGAATTTAGCCATTATGCACTTTGTCCACAATTTTTACCATTGGTATGAAGTTGGCGCATTTATCAACAGAAAAGACATTTGAAGGTTAAAACATAATTTACATATATACAGTTGTGTAACTGTATAGCTGTTTGAAATACTATACACAAAATGGACCAGGTGTTTGATTAAGAGAGGGAAACCCGCTGTATCTCAGAAAGTATTTATCGTACAACTAAGGGAAAAAAATCTGTATAACAAAGTCGCATAAGAGAAACTGCTGGGAATTATTTTCATACTCCACCAATAGAAGGAGTAGTTCACAATAATAACTCAAAAACATCATTTTTCCATAATAAATGCACAGTAATTGTACTACAAAATTTCAATATTCGTAATCTTCAGATCATTTTACGTAAGTTTGCTCCAGTACTTTTTCCTATATCTTGTAAAATAACTGGTAGGGGTGAGTGGGAAATCTGACACAATAAAACAGTTATAACTTTTGTGCCGCTTTATGGATTTTGACAAACTTAGTATCATTTGCAAGGGAATTCAATGCCTACTACTATTTAAGTAAAAACGAATTTAAAATAAAGTTTTCGTTAATTTTGCATACATCTTCTATTGTGATATGACTGTTACAGAAAAAAAAATAAAACAAATAGATATTGAAGCATTATTTTATGCTAGCAGAGTCGTGTGGTGATATAACGTTTATAAATCTACTAGATATTTTGATATGGCGGCGCACGCCTCGCTCTTTTCTTGACAATTACCAACAAATGAATTAAATTACTCTACATTTAAGAATTAATGACATCTAGACGTCTACTAGATTATGTAAACCGGAATAAAACGATGATATAATATTTTATTAGGCATTGAATTCCCTTTCAAATGATATTAAGTTTGTGAAAATCTATAAAGCGGTACAAAAGTTAAAACTGTTTTATAGTAAACTTTCCCACTCGCCCCTACCAGTTATTTTACAAGATAGAGAAAACACTACTAGAGCAAACTTACGAAAAATGATCTGAAGATTACGAATATTTAAATTTTGTGGTACTATTACTGTGGATTTATTATAGAAAAATTATGTTTTTGTTATTATTGTGAACTACGCCCTCTATTGGTGGAATATGAAACTTGAAAATAATTTCCAGCAGTTTGTCTTATGCGGCTTTGTTATACAGATTTTTGCCCTAAGTTGTACGATAAATAGTTTGCTACATACAGCGGGTTATATCTCTTAATCAGACACCTAGTACATCAAACTGTCTAATGTAAATATGAAAACTGCTTTAGGAACCCAATCCGACTTGGAATTGGTGCAATAATACTTTAAATAAATTTAAAGCTTTGCCTACAAAAGCTTAGAATATATAATTCTAAAATTGAGGGAATTATCTAGCCATCCTGTCATTATGTATATTCTAAAATTAGAAGTATGTGATATGGAATTCTTTTCATTCAACTTATGCTGAAATACTTGACAAAGTTCAGAGAAAATTAGTTTAGTAATTGTTTTTTCAACATACAACAATTACCCAATGCAGAATTTTAATCAATAACATCTTAAGAGACGAACATGACTTTGTTAGCTTATATGGTAAGAGGATGACTCAGAATCTACTATACTTCTATACAAAGTCATATTCTTGATATTTGATTGTAAGCAGATTTTGCATATGCTACAATTCAGGGTTCTCTGAGCAATTCTTGAATAGAGTCTGTTTAGTTATAACTTCATAACGTTCACAGCTCTAATGAAGTTGCCAGATTAGAAAAATGTGTTTGATAATTGGCAGTACGTTAACCAGATACTGGTATGAGGAAACACTCCATAGGTTAAGATTGACTATGACAATCTGAAATACATAAAAGTATAAATAGATATTGGTTAATTAACTTTTATAGATTAGTAAAAGGACAAATATTTAAAAACAAACGTCAAAAACTACGCTATGTAGATCCTAATAGAGATGCGACAGAATAAATTCAAATTTTAAAATCAATTCAGATGTGTACAGATGTGTCGGAATAGTCGACCGGAAAGCTAGGAATTGCGACTAATGTTGGGAAGATTAAGTCAATTTTAATACTCCAACCTACGTTGGACGTTTGTACCCTGATCAATTCTAGTAGTGCACCTTGTGATCATAACTCTATGTATTATATGTCGTAGGTTCCTCTCGCCGAACCCGGCTTCTAGCACAAACCTTTTGCAATTATTGTATAGTTGGTTAATTGGAAAGGTAGCCATTAGATGAATTTCGCCCTATTTTAGTGATCAAAAAAAATCATACTACCATGTACATCATAAACAAAATTTAAATGACCCCCAATTGCTTTACAATCCATCAAATCTATTTATAGTGCAATTCCATATACACAATGGTATGTGATAAAATTGTTTATGTAATTGAATAGCACTTAACAAACACATGTAAACAGAAGTCATTCAATCGGGTAATTTTGCTTATTTAAAACCACTATTTTCCAATTTAGCAATACTAAGAAACTCTGTCTTACTAAAAACGTTTTACTTTGGATTTTAGTACTTTGTAATGCAAATTTCTATTTTTCAATGCTAATAAATTGCATAATTCATAAATTCATATAAGTCCTGTTTATACATACAGGGAATAAATAGTTCACCAGCACAACTTCACTTAATCTTTCTTCGTAACTCTTTACTAAAAATACTTTAGTGTTTTAATATTACCACAAAAAAATAGTCTAGTGTGAACTCTAATGGTCTAGCTGACTATTCTACAAGTCCTGTTCCTCGGATCCACTTATTACATTCAAATATCGTAGTAGATGTAAAATAAAATGAAACTCCGTCATGTTGAAACTATACGCTATTCGAGTCATGTGGATACTATATGAAGATAGTGTCTATATATATAACTTAAAGTATGTGTTACTATTTTAAAAATTCTTATCAACAACAAACTTTCTATGAAGTTATGCAATACCAATAAATTTAAAGTGCGTCTTTATTATCTAATTTTTTTTTTAATTTTAGTTTTTTTTCAACAAAACAAAATGGCAATGTTAGCATTGTCATGCTCCATCTATGGAGTTATATGATCCAAGGTCATGACAGTCAATGAACTATTTCTCAGTACATTTGTCACAAAGTTTTAAAACAACAAAATTATGAATTTCGTAATTGGTATTGGCAGTACTCTTGTTATGCATTTGTCTTGGCTTTTTAAACAACATACTCTTTTTTTTTATTTGTTCTGACATATAAAATTTACATTAACGAATAGACACTCTCTATCTCCAGAGTATATATGTGAATGCAGCTTTTTGATGTTCTAAGTTATCTTTTTTTCGAAATAAGCAAATTATGAATTTTATTCCATACGTTGTATTCACAACTTCAGAGGTTATGAAGGCTACAGTATATTCTTCTTTCCTATTTATCTTAAGACAAAAGATTAACATTGACTCCATCTACAGAGAATATATCTACTTTTTCTGATTACACAAGATTTCAAAAATTACCTGGTTTTGCACTTTCCGAAACTTTGTGAAATTTTTCAACTTTTGAACAATGTCGCCTAAAATACGAATCGCATGGCATTAGTTGGGCTCCACATAATGATAAAATAACAAAAAGTATTGTTTAAAATGTGGTAAACCGAACTAAGGGCAAATACTGTTATAAATTCCAAGTATTGCGAGTATCAGCTGCATACAAAAGACACTCAGTAGCACTGTAATTCAAAAAAATTTGAAACGCTGGAGGACTCCTGAAGTTACCATTACAAAGCTATACTTATAGGTATATCTTTTGTTTATGAAATATCAGGTCAGAGTGTATTAATTAATTATTAATTACTTTATATTGCACTTGCTTATTAAGTGAGCTTTACGTGGTATATAAGCTGCTGGGCACTCGAACCTACACATAGTGATTTTTAGGCAAAATTTAAAGTTAAATATTTTCAATAGGAATGCAAATTTTTGAACGCGGCTTGCAAATTTTAAGAGCTAGTTTTTTTTCGGATTAAGCTTCATGACGTATATTTTATTTATCGTAGGACCAAAGGTTTATTATATACGGAGTGATCAATGAAGTCATGCAAAAAATCTAAGTTTGTAAAAATTTGGGTAGCAAAATTTTTAAAATGCTATAACTTGACATTGCATTGACGGTTCTTGATGATTTTTGCGGATTTGGAATCCTTGTTTCACGTAGATTTTCTATGGTCTAAGCATTTTATTTGAGGGTTGAAATTCACACATTATACCGGGTCGATAACAAAAACGTAGGGTACGACGCCCTCTAAGGTTTGGCATTATTTAAGTTTTTGTAAAAATAAATTCTCACCTCAAGTTGTTTTTATTTAATGTTCTTTTCACTGTTCTGTCCAAAACAAGGATTCCAAATCCGCAAAAATCATCAAGAACCGTCAATGCAATGTCAAGTTATAGCATTTTAAAAATTTTGCTACCCAAATTTTTACAAACTTAGATTTTTTGCATGACTTCATTGATCACTCCGTATATAATAAACCTTTGGTCCTACGATAAATAAAATATACGTCATGAAGCTTAATCCGAAAAAAAACTAGCTCTTAAAATTTGCAAGCCGCGTTCAAAAATTTGCATTCCTATTGAAAATATTTAGCTTTAAATTTTGCCTAAAAATCACTATGTGTAAGTTGGAGTGGCCAGCAGTTTAGTTGTGACAAATATTTACAGATTTGGAATAATTATTGTAATATTGTAATTATATAGTAATCGCTAATTTTTCCTATTATCATTTGCTTATGTAAACTATAGAAATTCTTCAAAAATTATTTTTCACTTCCCATTAATTTTAAGAACCCTCCCTTAATAACTAAATAATGTTAAGGCTTCTTGTAAAAGGTATTTATAACAATTTTTGTTTTACTCGAAATATAATTATTACATGCTGTAAGCAACAAAGTTTCTTTACTCTGAATTATTCATCGGTGTGTTTATAATCCACTTAATCAAAAAATACTAATGCTTTTAAAAGAAACTTTCATTCAGTTGATGTGTGCATACCACCGTTCGTATATTTTGATGGTGGTTCTGCAAGGCGCGACGAAAAATTTGAACTAAATTTACATCATGTGTATTGCAGAGGCCTCTGTAGTAACTTTGTTACATGATGCTCAAAGTTAAGACATAGACACGAAAAAATTTTGGATCAATGGATACAAATATCTACTATATCAACCGCCACTGAAGAAAAAAACCTTCAAGGTCATTTACTGCTAGTGATAACTTTATATGTAGCTATATTATAGAACAAAATATTGTGCATGCCAAGAACTCTGACGTAGAGGCTCCTTGGAACTGTTCTGCATTGTCAAGAAACATACTAATTTACTTTGTTGAGAAGTACAAGCTACAATCAATTTGATTAAATAAGGCCACTCTTTTTAATTTCCTTCAAATATTGATCGCAAAATTTTTCCGATTGTCATTTTATAAACACCGATCCTCACCAAAATTTAACATACACTTTACACCATGCTGAATTGGGATTAGATGCTTTGTAATAATGAATTAAAAAATTGATGTACTCAATAGATACTTTAATTTGTTTGATCATCTTTCCTCTTTCTCCCAACCAAAAAGCGAGAGAAGATTGAATCGGGAATTACCCTATTCAAACGAAGGGAGACGGAAGTTTATAAAAGTGAAGAATAACGTTTTAATACCAATACAACACCAATAGTCAGCAATTATGAAAAATATGCGCTACACTATCTATACAATAAACGTGATGTACCAAAAGTTGTTGTTCAAAACAGAGAAGTCAAATTATCCAAACTGCAATATTTGCTTGGGGGTTATGTATAGTAAATTTATAGTCATATATTTCCCATCAATACAATAAAAAATAAGTAATATTAGATTTACATGTAAGTGCAGTCATGTTCCATTATTGTAATGCCTCGACTTTTCTTAACATTTTTTAGATGCTTAAATGAGTACAAATTTTATTCATCGATGATATCCATAGTTATTGTAAATTTATTTGTTATCATGCAGGAATCGTTGCTGTTGGAGAGTATAAAGTTTTCACAGATCTGCGTCAATAAGGGTGGGGGTAAAAAAAAGTAAACACAAAAATTGGAGTGAAGAGCTGTTTGTGTATTAAATATTTAGACTTTGGTAAAGATAAAACTAATTTAGTTGAATAAAGGATCTTTCAATTGATAAAATGGTTACATACCCCCGAATTCAGTACATAAGAGGAAAATTTGTGCATAATTCATTTACCTGCCGAAGCATTTGAGAGTGTTGATTGTTGTGAACCTTCATCTATGGGAGCACCGTCAGGTCCCGTTGTAACAACAGATGTAACAGAACCTCCGGATGATGCAGTAACGTGTGTCATTAAGTTGCCCGCTGCTGTAGTTGTAATACCATTATCCATCATTTCGGATCCTAATTGATGATGAGAGTTAGGCGTAGAACTTGGTGGTGGCATAGGTCCATCGTGTGGATGACTATTAGGTAAAAGTGGGCTAGTAGCAGTTGGCATATTAGGTGGTCCCATACTAGATGGTGGCCCCATTCCGGAATGATGATGGCTAGCTATTGGAGGACCCATGTGATAATTTTGTGGTGGGCTAGGACTCGGTGGCATAGAAGGTGGTGGATTACCAAAATTCATTTTATGTTGCAGATGTTGCTTGAGGTAGTGTGGTGGTCTTGGAGGAGCAGGTGAAGGTGAGTTTGGAGCTTGTGGTGGACCATTACCTTTGCCACCGGGTAAATGATTGCCAGACGTAGCCGTCGCACCTGGCCACGTTTGTTGATAAGGTGGAAATTGCGAATTACTCAAATGATTTGGCGCAGATCTATTAGGATACTGTTGAGGGGGTATATTGCTATTAGATGGAGTTTGGGATACCGGAGAACCGTATGCTTGATTTGGATATTGAATGTTTGTTTGAGGCCTAGGTGGATAACCACCTTGTGTGTACTGTTGATTTGGTGGATAAATTGGTATTTGTTGTCCCGAAGATGGTACCATGCCAGGATGTCCTTTATATCCATGAATGTGAGGGGGTGGATAGCTGCCCTGAGTTGCCATAGGAGAATGGCTTATACGAGTAGGTCCACCTCCATCGGATTGACCGCTAGATGGTCGCGGCGGAATAGGAATGTTTTGCTGCCCTATAAAAGCAAATCAGTATTAAGAATTAAAAAAATAAACGTACGTATTGTTAAATTGTGTAAGAATTTATTATGAAGGTTTAATTAAAAGTAAATTAAAAAATATTTTGCATTATATAGCTAAATAGCATTGTTTTTTAGACCACGGGTGGTAATAGGAACGGAGTTATCGATCGTTGTATAGCGCGGCACCAGGCTGGCGTTTCTACGTAGACACGGACCCCCGCCGAGTTGCAACCGTCAGCAGACTTTTTTACACTGCTAACTTAGGATTTCTTTTTTTAATTCATCACAAGAAAATTATGTGCTACGTTTAATATACAAGCTAATTCGCCCCCCGTAAATTAAATGAAATTACGTTATTAAGATAATTAAGTGAGGTATACGGGTTTGACAACATTAATTACGTAATTTAAAGATGTCTAATTTATGTTACTACTGTAACGTGTGATAATGTAGACAAGCTACAGCAAGATTACAATAATTTTGATAAGAAAAAATAGTTCAATGACCTCTTCTGGGTAGGTCAGTTTCAAGTAGAAATTATACAGATTGAGAGTTAAAAAAAAATAAATGTAATAGCACACGACTCTTTAGGGGGTTTAATAACAAGCGTGGACTTGGCGGCGTTTGGGATTAAGGGAAGTGGGTGCATAGAAGGGTGTGAGATAAGGGTAACACCGGAATACTCGTAGTAAAATATAGGTCAATGTTGAGGAGACCCGCATTTTATCGAATTTCCGTGAATGCAGTCAATGAAAACACGTGCTAGGAAAATATCAAGTATAAATAATACTGACCGACTGCTGGAGACATGGAGCGTGACCCTGTAGACCCCGTTGGAGATGGTGTTGGTCTCATATTCTGAGAATTTGGAGTACCTGGTGCTGGTCCACCAGAACTATCATTGCTGTTGCCACCGCTCAAATCCTGCAATAAATAAAAATGAAATCAGATAAAAGCGTGGCTTAATAATATTTTAAATGCTATAAGTTCGTTTAACCACGTGTCGTTCGTCTTGTAATATTTGCCAAGAAATTTTTAAACGATGGAATTTTGGCGGTAGTGCAGACACATCCGTAACGTATTTAAATGAAAATCATGTAAACATACCTTACATATTGTTCAAACTAATACAAAATAAAAGTGAATAAAATTGTGTTTAGACAAATGAAATCTAAACAGTGTGGTTTGCTCATTCATAATTCCTGAAGGATATACGCGAAGATCGAAATTAACTGCAAACGAAAACCACGTGATGAACAAAATAAGCCTTGAGAAGATGCAATGTAAACTTAGCATTCGCGAGGAACGTACGTAACAAACGATAGGCAACCGACGGACTCCCCTCACGAGGGAGTTATAGTCGCGTCCGGGTGCGAGTCATGTATTCGCATCTCTAAGCACGCCGTTCTCTATACGACCGAAAAACGAGCTCTCTGCTTGCTTACATGATAACGTTTTGCCGTTCCTACAAACACTTATAATCCTACTTTCGATTATATAAAATTTTTAACGATACAAACGCTTGTATTTATTCACAATCAGTCCAAAAATATCTTAAACACAATGCTTTGTATCACTCCAAATAAAAAATTATTCTCACACTTTTAAATTACTTTAAAACAAAGCGCTGAATGCAAAGCTTACATCAGAGGCGCCGTAAGATATATTTATCGCCAGGCTCCATTATTTTTACAAACATTAAATACACTAAACTCCTTTATTTTTCATTGATTCATTGTAGAATCGTAATTTCAGTTTTTGACATGCCATTTCAACAGGTGCACGTTTAACTATTACAACAAGGATCTCCTGTTATAATAACTGATTCGTTTATAATAATTTCAAAACTAGTTCTATAACACGTAACTAGTAATATGAGAACATCTAAACATGCAAATCTAAAAGGAAATTGAACTGCAAGATCAACCTACACAAAAATGGAAAAAATAAATCTGCTTTACGGAAGTGCAGTTCGAATATTTTTACTTTCTTATGTGCGAAATATACGCATTGTTTTCGTGAAGAAATCGATGTTCAGTATTCAACACGTTTTTCACATTTTCGAAAATCTCCAGACTATTTTATGATGTGTCAAACTTGTAAGCTGCAATAACATAAAAAATAAGCGTAAGATTTTAAAGAAATTATCTTTAGAGGTATAAAATATTTCGGTTCCATCACATTTTGGTTATCTGTTTACCAATAAAGGGGTTGAAGTACTGTGAATATCTCGAAAACCATTAGTTTTAGAACAAAAATTGTAGAGACTTTTTTTTAAATGTAATTCAGTTTAGATAAATACGCCCTTAAAAACCACTTTCAGGTAAGCTCTAAAATGCTACATTTGAATCTTTGGAAGATGTAGCAAAAAAAAACAATTGGTTTTTACACACGTTTCCTTGATAAAAACTTTTCGGGGAGTAATAAATAAGATTTCTGGAAGAGTCACAGTTTGAAATGAAAAATGCGGATAATCCCTACCTAGATAAGTTTTCGCAGGACAATAAATATGCCATTAAAAAATTACTCAAAACTACCTTTTATGAATACATTGAAAACTATCATCTTTAGAGCAGTGTTGAGCTGTTTTCTATCAAAAAAGAGTTCATCTCTTAGTTTCAATATTTGTACCATTAGGCCAGAAACGATAGTTTTACGAGTACGAGCAAAATTGCAAGCCGATGTCGAAACCTGTAACTGCGAATACTCGTAAAAATAGCTTGTCTGGACTAGTGAAAAAAAAATTTTTGTGCTGGTAAATAACTATTGATACTAAGAGGTGTAGCACTATGGATAGAGAAAATTGAAAAGTATTTAATCATGTATAAAAATATTTTTGTCCGATCCAAAATTGTTAAAAATATGATAGAGCAACAAAAAAAAATTTCAAAAATACGTTTAATGAAACTTGGCAAAAAAATTTGTGTATCACTAGTCCAGAAACAATAGTTTTGCGAGTATTCGCAGTTGCATTTCTGCTTATGCTCGCAAAACTATCGTTCCTGGACTAGTGATACACAATGTTTTTGTGCTGACGTTAAACATATTTTTTTATAACTTTTGAAAATTGCTTTGGTGATCATATTTTCAACGTATCAAACGGCTCTAATATGTATGTGAGTCGTCAGTCAATGTTTAGGTATGAATAAACAGTATCGCTAAACTAAAAAATACTATCGTTTTGCCTATCTAGGCCTAAAACAGATTTCTGGACGATTTTGGGGATTAAAAAGTTAATATTTCCGGAAAGAAGCACAAAATAGTTATTTGTATCACTATGCCAGAAACGATCATTTTGCGAGTAACTGCGAATATAGCAAAAATAGTTTCTGGACGTGTAATACGCCAACATTTTTTTTGATGACGCTATTAATTCATTACAAAATATTTCCAAAAATGTGTTTGATAATATTCATAATATTTTAAGTTATGTTTTATAGGTTTGCTGTTTAATCAAAATAATCCCAAATAAATTTTAATGCGTACGTTTTTTTGGAGGAGTTGCGACTATGCTTAAAATAATTTCAATTTTGAGCAAGCCTATCATAATATGCTAATAAGTAAACCCTAAAAAAGGTGCTTCAACAATTCCTAACTGCCTTTTAAGTATATATCGAAAACTATTAGCTTATGCCTTAAAACAGTTTTAATTAATTTTAAAATAACTGTTCCTGGATTTAGAAGAATCCTATATGTCTATTAACTTTATAGAAAATAATACAGATCTTTAAGAATTAACCCTTTTCTAATAAACGGGGAGGACTAAAAAACTACCAATGAGTATCCTTTTACAAATACAAAACATCCACAAACATGATTCTTTTAATCGTTTTTCAAATTTATTTCAGAAAAAAAATTTTCAGACTCATTTACAAAGGCGTAACTCTTCAGGGAGGGCACAAAGAGATTTCATATGCACAAAGAGATTTCATATGCACAACCTCCCTTTATTTTAGACAAGGAATCAACTCTTAAAGCAGTACGCATTTGCTTTTGAATGTCCTTATAGTCTTTCCATAAAGATACTCACAGAGTTCCTAAAAACCTTAAGCGAATATGTCAACAAAAACCAACTTTTGAGCAAAAAATATACAGGGTGTTAATTCAGTATGTGCACAAACTTCAAGGAATTAATCTATGATTGATTTTAAGATAAAACCTTCATATAAGTATCGGTTCGCAACGGCTCTGTTTTCTAGATACAGGTTGTTAAAATTTGAAAAAACTTACGATTTTTTTTTTATTTCTTGAATAGTGTCAGCTTACTTAATTAAAACTATGCACACCTTAATAGTCAAAGAGTACATTTTGCAAGTATTGCATTATTTTTAATTCAACCATGGGCGTAGATATGTGTAACCTTAGGAATTTCAAGAAAAAAATGGCACACCATTGACTTAATATTATGAGAAAGATCTGAAAATAACTTTGAAAGGGGCATTGAAACAATGATAGAGGCATTTTAAAACTTTTCTAGAAATTTACAGTAATTCGCGTCATAAACATAAATTTTGTAACAGAAGTATGGACAAAAATAATAATACTCGTTAAAAATTTAAAACTCTTTTGAGAGAAGTTGGAAACAGACTATTCATAAATATTTATTTCTATTTATTTTATTTGCCCTTTCTATTTTATTAAGCAAAATGTACTTTGAAAACAATCGCAGTAACTGGCAAACAACTTTACAGTTGTCAATTTATGTATAAGGCAACGTATAAGAATATTTAGGTAGGAGCACGAGCCACAATTTCAACGTCTTAAGTGTTCAAATTGTAGGCAACCCTTCATACAATATGGCCACCAAAGGTGTTGGTTGAAATATTTTTTTCCATTGAGCGCGTGTTAACGTCATTTTGGCACCAAGCTGTTGTATTTATTTCACTTTTTGCTTATTACAAGTCCTAACATAACCTTCACTGCTGTAATAAGTGGATTTACATCGATGACGATTTATGTAAATCGTAAAAATAAACGTAATTGTATATTCGGTTAAGCTGTTCTAATATCAATTGCATTTGATTTTTTTTAGAAAATAATGGAAAGAAATACCACTTGTTTTGCTCCTGGTTGCAAAACAGACTATAACAAGAGAAATTGAAAGGGAATTAGTCTGTTTAAAGATCCAAAAGACGTTGCAGAGAGAAAAAAGTGGGCCCTTAGAATTCCTCGAAAAGACAGAGATTTACAAGATAATGATGTTCTTTGTGAAAAACATTTTCACCCAGAAGAAATTATTCGCTACGTTGAAATTAATAACGTAAACATGTACCTATACTAAATTTGCTTAAATTTAATTTATTATTTATTATTAAATATACATATATGAACGGATTATGTGAATAATCCCATTGCTGCATTAACAAACATAAAGAGTCGAAGGTATTTAAATACATACAAACACTAATTTATTTAATTTATTGATCTTTGTAAATTGCTATTTTGTTGATAATTTTCAGTACTCTTGTAATATCTATGAGGATACAATTTCGTATGTCGTACCTTTCCCTACAGTACGCATAAAAATGATATTTTAGCAATTATGTGCTTCACTATTTTGTGCTTGACGCAATATAAACACGGAAAATAAAAAATTCAGCAAACTTTATAGTGAGAGGCCTAAATTATCGGTGCTGAACAAAACATAATGTGTTATTTATAAAAAAAGAAAATTTTTGTCAAAAGAAATTGTATGGTCTATCGCCTGACTAATTCCCTACATTTGAAACATTTGAAAATTAATGTTTATTATTGTTAAATGTATTGAAAACCTCCATAAGAAGCTTAATAAACAATCAACTCTGACGGTAAGCGCCATCTAGCGCGAAACGATGGAAATAGTACACATTAGCGGCAATAGACACTGTATGTAAACAGCAAGCTGTGCACATACCTAAATATTCTGATACCGTGGTATAAGGTAATCAAATCATTAATAAGTAGTTCTTAAAACGTAGTTTTAGTGACTACTTGCAGTTTAAAATGGTTCAATTTACTAGCAGTGAAATGGCAGACATGCATTTCTGTTATGTGTGATGGCTCATGGTAATGCTCAAGCTGCAAGACATAGGCCAACATGAATGATTTCCTCAACGTGCGGTGGCTAACATAAGAACTTTTATAAGACTCCACACAAGACTTTCTGAAACGATAAGAACAGTTCAGATTGAAGAAGTTCTCTCCTAAATGAAATTGAGACACCCTGAAACCAGTACGCGGAAAATAGCGCACGAATTGAACATTAACCATGTAACAGAATGGCAAATTCTAAGAGACCAGCAGCTATATGCGTAACACTTGCAACGTGTGCGATCTCTATTGTCAATGGATTTGCCTCTGAGACTGGCCTCTTGCTATTGGTTATAAAGTAAAGTCGTCAGAAATCCAGGTTTTTTTAAGTTTGGTGTTATTTACGGACGAAGCTTGTTTTTCTCGAAATTCTATCATTAATTTCCATAATAATCACATATGGGCAAAAGATAATCTACACGCCATGATAGAAAATAATATCCAGCAATAGTTTTCTGTCAATACTTGGATTGGAATTGTGAGGGACCACCTCACTGGACCGTATTTTCTTCCACCTAGACCTAGTGGAGAACTGTACCAAAGGTTGTTAGAGTACGTACTACCTAAACTTTTACAGGAAGTTCCACTTAGGGATCAATATCGTATGTGGTCAATGCACGACGGTGCTCCACCACACTTCAATCTACTTGCGCGTCAATTTTTGGATGAAAATTACCCTAATAATTGGATCGGGAGTTCAGGTCCACAACCATGGCCTCCTCGATCACCTGATATTAGTCCTTTGGATTAGTTTATATGGGGCCACCTCAAATCATTGTTGTACAAAACTCCTGTTCAAGATGAAGAAGACCCGCGAAATAGAATAACCAATTCATGTATAATAATCAAAAATACACCAGGTATTTTCCAGAAAATCCATAATTCAATAGACGGTTGCATTGCGGTCGAAGGGGGCCATTTCCAGCACTTAAATGCATAATTTTTCAGAAAAGTTTAAAAATGTCATTATTGTTTCAAAGTTATTTTCAGGACTCTCTGACTATCTATTAGTGCGTGCAAAGTTCTAATTAAGTAGCTGACACTATTCAAGAAATAAATGACAAAATTATAATTTTTTTTTTCAAATTTTAACACCCTGTATCTGGAAAACATACTTATATGAAGGTTTTATCTTGAACTCAATCATAGATTAATTCCTTGAAGTTTGTGCACATACTTAATTAACCCTAGGATGCATAAACCGGGCCTCTCAGGCCTGGAGAGATTTTAGTTACTCATAATTTGCTTAAAATAATTTCAATCGCCTTGTGCATTCAGATATGTTCTAAACACGTCTTCATTCAACACACACTTGATTAAAAAAACATTCAAGTATATTTAGAAGTCGAAAAATAAATCTTTTCTATTAGTACCCCGTATTTACATAAACCGGACCTACGAAGCCCGTGTACAACTAGTTCCTATAAAACCAGTTTAAAGGCTGATAGTTATTATAATTTGTCACGCACTGCTGTGCGGAATTATACGTGTCTGTGCAAGTTGAAACCTGCATTACTGCTGGATGTATAAAAGTAGAGGCAGCTAATTTTCATTCAGCTGTAATAAAAGCAACAACATCAAAGGAAGCGTTTCAGTTATTTGTAACTCCAGCTATTGTACAAGAAATTGTGATCTGTACTAATTTAGAGGGGAGACGTGTTTACGGCGCAAAAGGAAAACCGTGGAAAGATGTAACTGTTGATGAATTTTTTGCATTCCTGTGATTTACTTATTCATGCGGGAGTTGACTAAAGCTGCGATGTTCCTGCGAGAGAACTACTTTGTAGTAAATTTGCCAATCCTATACACCGAGCCACAGTGTCCATATTTCGCTTTGAAGAAATACGAAGATACGTCAGATTTTACGACAAGAGAACCCGGAATGCGCGTTTGGAAATCGATAAGTTAGCAATGGTGTCCTACGTTTGGAATTTATTCATTCAGCAACACAAAATCTGCGTCATGCCGGATACTAATGTAACTATTGATGAACAACTCGTTGGGTTTAGAGGTAGATGCAGATTCGTTCAATACATGCCAAGTAAACCGGCAAAATATGGACTTAAAATACTTCAGATGTGTGAGTCTAAGTCTGATTATGCTCAGGATGGTTTAGTTTATGTTGGTCGCCAGCCGGGAGAACGTCCACATAAAAACCTGGGGATTGAAGTAGTACAATGGCATTTATAATTCTGGTCTCAATCTCACGATAGACAACTTCTTCACTAGTGTTCCGCTAGCAATTTATCTGTTGGATAAAAATATTACTGTTGTGAGTACACTACGTCAGAATAAGCGAGGCATTCCGAAAGAAATGAATGCCTCAAAAGATCGTGTAGTTTGCTCTTCATTATTTTGCTTTCAAAATCATGTATCCATGGTAAGTTACGTACGTAAAAGAACAAATGCGTAATTTTACTAAGTGCCATGCACCACGACGCATCTATCAATGACGCTAAGAGGATGCCTGAATCATCACTCATTATAATAAAACAAAGGGCGGTGTTGACGTTATGGATCAAATGGTGTCGACATACACGTGTAATAGGCAAAGTAAACGATGGTCCACGGCATTTTTCTTCAACATCATTGATGTTGCAGCACTCACCGCATATATAGTCTTTACGAAGAAACATCCAAACTGCAACACAGGAGTGACTCACAAACGCAGATTATTTTTGAAAAATTTAGCGAAGGAACTAGTGATACCACATATGCACAGAAGATCAACTAACACTAACCTTCGGCGTAGTGTCCGGGAGTGTCTAAGCGGATTGATCAATATCTCTGGTCCGCCAGTCGCTCAAACAAGTACAACAATTAAGAGAAAGAGACACTCAGTGTGCCCCGCAAATATTGATCGTAAATGCGCAATGATATGTACCTATTAGTTGTAAAATAATATCTGTAATGAGCATAGTATTAGAATATGCACTAAATGCTCTCTAGTCCCTACAAATTTTAAACAATAATGTTCACTTTCATATTTAGTCTCACGTTTATAATGTATATGTACAAATAAATAAAGTTTTACTTCAATAACTTTGTTTCTATTCTGACTATGCGTGATTCTATACTGACTTCGATAAAAATTGCAACACCTAGAATTTGTTGAACGATTTTATTCAAATTTTCGTTAACGATGATTAGAATAAACAAACGATTAAAATTTGAATAAATTCTAGCTGGTAGGTTTTTTTCTTTGCACTTAGTAACAATAAATTTGAAGAAATAAACCAATCAGTGTGTAATTAACTGTCAATTTTGCAAATTGTTTGTTCACAATTTCGTTCTGAACTGATTTTGAACGTGGCCGTATTATTGGCATGAGAGAGGCCGGACTTTCGCTAAGAGAAATTGCTCATCGTGTAAACCGAAATGTTACAACAAGGGTGCAACAACGTCGCCCTGGATCTGGGCGTCCCGCAGGACTAGAGATCGCGAATAACGCCGCTTAAGACTTTTGGCCACAAGAGACAGATTTTCAACAACTCGATCGATTGTAAATGATTGGATGAGAGGTGTAGGACCCAGAATGTCAATGTCATCTGTTTATCGCCGGATAAGGTCTTATGGGCTGCGTTCATATCGTCCATTGTTATGTCTTCCTCTTACGCCACTTCACCGTTTACGCAGGCTAGAATGGAGCAACGAAAGAGCGAATTGGGCGCAAGAATGGCATCGAATTGTGTTTAGTGACCAGTCCAGATTTTGCTTGTGGGCCCACGATGGTCGTAGGAGGGTCAGACGGATGTATGGAGAACGTAAAAATCCAACATTTTTTGTGGAAGGCAACACAGCCCTCGCACAATGAGTGATGATATGGTGTGCAATATGTTACGGTAGCAGATCACCCTTGGTCTTCATTGATGGCAACTTAAACGCCGCTGGTTATATTGCCAATGTGCTAGTACCCGTTGCGCAAGGGCTACAACCCGTTTTTGGAAGAAGCTAACATTGCTGTCCTCCCATGCCTGCTCGGTCGCCTGATTTGTGGCCATTGAACATGTATGGGATGAGGTCGGTAGGCGACTGGATAATTTACCACACCCTGCAGATAACTTACACGATCTTCGGATACGAATTCAAGAAGCTTGGGTTGATCTACCACAGGCAGCAGATCATTTGATTGATAGCATGCCACGCCGTCTAAATGAGTGCACTACAAATCGTGGCGGAGCAACTCATTATTGAAAAAACCTTTTTAGTGTTAGTTCTTTTGTTTTCAAATTTTAATCGTTTGTTTGTTCTAATGAAAGACATCGTTGACGAAGATTTCAATAAAATCGTGGTGTTGCAATTTTTATGGAAGTCAGTATATATGACGGGTATTGGTTAAGTATCCTAGGGTTAACACCCAGTATAGCTAGTTTGTGTTGATCTGTTATTTTGGCTATGTGAACAGTTAATTATATGTTTTTGTGGTGTTTGAAGACTCTAAGCAGTAATCACTTGGTATTCCGTCTAACTTAATTTGAACATTAACGTCCGATTGACTATTAAAAAAAGACAAAAATAAAAAAAATATATACAATCTACATATATGTTGCCATTACTTAAGCACATAGTCGTTATCCAAATTCAAACATTTGTCATACTCTGACACCAGGTTCTTTATCTCTTTCTTCATCAAAGAATGGTGGCGCCTGATGTTTGAGCCAGTTGGTGATACTATCTTTGAGCACATCGTCATTCTTGATGCGCAAAGTAGCCAGCCAGGCTTTCATTTTGAGGAAGAGATGAAAGCCGCTAGGTGCCACATGCGGACTACAGGGAGAATGTTGAGAAAGATCCCAGCTAAAATGTGTTTTTTCTTCCTTCGTTTCGCAGTATAGGGTCGCCCATTGTCGTAAAGGAAGATAATTGTTTCGGTAATTATACTGCGTCGTATTTTGTTTCGTGAAGGGTCTCACAATAAACCTGCCCTGCCAAAGTATACCCACGCGTTACTCTCACGAATTGTGTTCCTTTGTAATCCCAGAAAACTGCAATCACCATTTTGCGGTTTACACAGTGCTTGCTTGAATTTTTTGAGCTTTTTAGGAGAATGAGTATGAATTCACTGCACGACTATGTTTAGAAATTCCTCTCACTCTGCATGATAGCATTAAAAGAAAGTCGCAACCGAACATTTGGCACTCACCATGCACAAAACCTATGGGTTGCTAACCTCTCTGATAATGTTCAATGAAATCAGTTGCAAATCTTCAGAAAGTACGGAAAATTAAGCCGACGGCGACACAATTTCGTCAACATATTGCACAAATTCATCAGCCACATCGGAATGTTTTCCTAGTTCACCTTCATCATTACTCATAGCCCCATCCCTATACACACAACACCATCGACGATGAATCTCGACAGCATTGAGTCCTTCTGTTTGGAAAAAGTGAATCACAGAACCTATCTCGCAACTCGCGAAAGACGCAAGCGACTTTCAAACTTTTCAACGATACAAGCGCCATGAAGCTACAATCATTTGTTTATTTTTTATAGCCAATTGGAGGTTACTTTATGAATAACCCTCGTCTTATTTCATTTAGAATATATGTCAGAAGTTAGAACAGTTCCAAGGTACAAGAGCGTACCATTAAGTAAAGTTAAGACTTCGGCATAATAATGACATATTGTCATAAGGAGAGGAAAAAAGATGCCAAATAGCCAGAGTACATATATGCCGTTACAGTAGGGGGAAAAATTTCTACAAACTCAAAGCATTCAACAGCATTGCCGGTTAATATCAATCTAGTAATTGACTAACAAAAAAAGATACAGAAACTTGCATTTTAGAATACAAAAGTAAATGTACTGAATTATAATCATCGATAGAAAGGTGCAACATCAGAAGGATGTCGGTGGAAGAAAATTTTTTTTTTAATCTGAAGAAATTGAAAATATCAAAATCTCAAAATGCAGTCCTTTTTTTCCACATCAAATTTACAAAACAAATGAGACAGGACTAGCTCTACCCAAAATTTTGGCTGCACTTGGGCAGCATGACATCGAGTGAAAGGGAGCAAAATGTGAATGTGATTGCTGCAATTAATGCTATTAGGAATCATAAAGAGTATGTACGGTAAATTCCCAGCTCAGTAGATGTAAAAATTATTTACTTTTACGGATTGTTTACTATATAAGCTACTAATAATGATTCTCAAACATAAACCATCCTTAGTATTTAACACAAAGCTGCTCTTAATCCATCACTTGATATAGTACACCTTTGTTAGGGAAAACCGCTTATTGGCTTTTTTTAGTAGCACTATTAAAGTATATAGCATTTACCGCTACATGGACCAAAACGAATGGACAACGTTTTGGTTTAATCGCTTTCGCACCCGACTCAAACTGATTGGTTTACCATGAAATATAATAACTCAAAATAACAAGTCACTCAAAGACAACTTACACTTGACTAAATCGAATTACAGGGACTTTTGGATTACGAGAGGACCAAGGGTATTTTTAAAATGCCGAGTTACGTTACGTGCCCCAGCAATCAATTTCAGTCGATAGCGATTACACAAAAAAACCTTCATTCGGGCATACTCACACAGCACTAAATTCAAAATACTTTGAGAGAGCTATAAATCCCATAAAGGGAGGTTTGAAGACTTTGGGTAAGTTGCAGAAGAAGAAATTCAGAAATCGGCACCAATTTTCAGATTCCATGAATTAATTGTTTCGTTAGTAACTGACAGGAATAACTCCTGAGTTACGTGGTTTATTGTCCGGTCACGTTTCGTGTCCCACCACATACCGAATTTGACGGGATAAAGTTAAACAAAAAAATTCTTCATTCGGGTATCTTACATAGCAGTAAATACACAATACTTTAACAATTAAATGAACCTCGTTAAGAGGAATTTTGAAAACTTTGGAATATGTTGTAACAGAAGAAATTCAGACTCTATAACGAATTTAATTAAACCACGAATTAAATAATCAAATCGTAAACATTGGTATAGTTCAACCGTGAATTAAACCATAAATTAATTTGATTTTCTCTGCTAATTAAACAGCGAAACCGTAAACAGTGATGGAACAATCAGAATAGAAGAACATAGAATAGAGTAGAGTCGAGTTGAGTATAGTAGAGTAAAGTAATGTAGAGTACAGTGAGTATAGAATAGAATAGTAATATGAGCTTGCATTCCCCTGAAATTTCAAATAAACAAGTATACATTTCCACACGCTCACAAGAGAGTTGGTTTTACCGAAAAATGGTTGCAGCTCAAAAATTGAAATCCGTGCATATCTACTAAAAGTATTTTATTGCCAAACAGTTCATTTCTTCCATTTTAAGCATACTAATCTGGTTGGACTCAGTAGAGCCGGGAGGTTATCAGAAAGGGTGATGAGTCAAAAAACGAAACTACGTCAGTTTCAAAGAAAAGGTTGGTTCAATATCATTATGTTTTCATGGTAGAGAACTAAATCGACATCCACCTAGCCTCCTCTCCCGCTACAATAATTTCGCAGAGTGACGAGTTCACAAGATTTAGTTTGCCAAATATGAAAGGTCATAAATAGCTCTTAATTTAGGTCTGTAGTTTTTTTTAATTTTAGACAGGTCAGATATTCAAGGTTGCATTTAAGTGGTAAGATATTTTTTTTCATGTCTGGGGTTGCATACAAATGAAGCTCGAACTCTAGATCGAGCTCGTTAATGAAGTATGTAGCGTTCAGGATGCAGTGAATTACCATTACATTATATAAATTCAAAATGGCAATCCATTATTGTGGTTGAATGGACAACTTGCCTTCCTGATGAAAAGAGATGAAACATTTCATTTTTTCCTTTTGTCCTTCAGTTTTTTTTTCTTGCATCAAGCTAAACTTGTTATGCAGTATTGTGCTTAGTTGCAATATATTTTATGGCTATGGAAATCCAGGAGACGTACTATACCAATTCTGAACAAGATGTTTCACCCATCTGGAGTAATCTCCATTTATAACTCGTTACCTTTACTTACTATGAGAGGTTAGACGTTAGGTGTGGCGAACATCGTCAAAATAGTTTTTAGATCTGTTAATATTTTTAGTGAGGAACTTAAGTTTAATGTTTCTCATTTAGATATATTTAATCTATTTTCACCAACATGTTTGTAATTCAACACGTCAGACACCAGAAATGATTCAGCAAAGAAAACATTTAATGAGATAGAATAATACAAAACTTGATGTGAGTAGATGCAATGCCGGTGAAATTGATAAAATAGCAATCGTCATATAAGAGGGGAAAATGGCAAAGGAATTTTAGAGAGCTACCCTGATACCCCAGACAAAAACCTGCGGTGGTAAACAGAGTTGTTAAAACTGGTTGGAAAGCAAATTGTACATTGATCAGTAAGTACCAATGAGAATTATAGAACAAATAAAGAGATTGGTACCCAGTGAGCGGGAGTTGCTGCCTGTCACCAATACTACAACGGAAGACGTGATGTGATTTCGGCAAAAATTGAATTGTTAAAACAACTAGAAAGAATAGCAAGTGTGTAAGGATCAGGGACAAATCATCATGAGGATAAGAGACGCAGAAAGAGAGAGAAGTTACGCCGACCATTCGGTACAAGAGTCGTGATGCGGAAATAACGAAAGAACGGAAAGTAAAATAACCACTGGAAGGGGATTTTGGAAAATAAATGAGACATTGAACTCATAAAAAGAATAGAAAATTGTATTTTATGTGGTATGGGTGAGAACCGCGGAGAATTAAGAAGCATTAGAGATGTGTGGGGGAGGATGTTAAAGATTAATTGAAAATTAGGATAAAGAATGAAAAGTTGGAGAAAATAATGCTACATGCGTTTGAAAGAAGAAAAAGGATGAGTTTGTGAGGAGAGAAAAGGATGACGATCAATTAAGAAAATGGAAGAAATGTGTTGGACCTCAATAAGCAGAACACTAATGATGATAAATCAACCCATACAAAAATACTTCATTTCACTCTAACAATGCGTTGGAAGTAGTTGCAATAAAAAAGTTTAATATTTAAATCTGATATGTTAAAAATTTTAATGCTCATACGCAATTCCACTTATTTTGTAGCAAGGTGAATAAACAAGTTGTGTGAGAATCGTTTCATGTTATCAAAAAATCTCAAGTGCCCCCAAAAACACATTTTATAAATTAAAGAATTAAAAACCAAATGATGTAATGTACATAACGACGTAATTATAATAATAAATTATTTAAATATATATTCGATTTAACTTATGAAATGTTACGGTAGGTTACGGGAAAGTGATTCCACACATAAATTGATTATTTGTATAATAATAAATTCCTTAAATGGAAATTTGTTAATGAATCATTTTGCATAATTTTAATAAATTTTTTTTAAATGATTCATACAGTTATTTTTTTAATGTTTTTAATTTTCTTATCCTTGTAGAAAGCAGAACAAAAATAACATTTTTTTATTAAGGGACGATGATAAAAGAAATGTCAGGACACGATTTACACTTGCTAGTACCTGTTATTATAATATGTAAATTTTGAACAAAAGGCAAGTAGGGCCCAACTACCGGAATACAAGGTTTTTTTTAAAACTTGCTCAATAACTTCTCGACCATATTACATCTTTTACTGAAGGGTTTGAACTTCGGCTCCCAAAGGGTTGGTAACTTTCAAACATATATTTAATCAATTTCTTGTCGGGAAACAAAATACAGGGCGATCGAGAATTTAGTCCAGCCTCGATTAATCATGTCGGTTGCTGTAAAATTTATCAAAAATTTATTGTGCATGTGTGTGCACGTGTAATAGAATGGAACAAGTTCGTTGAGCTGGTGAGCGGATAAGCTAAGTAACTGGTTAAATTGGTGATAGAAAAGAAATAGTGTAGAAATAAATATATTTCTTCAATGGTACTTGAAACTCGTCAGTAATTAAATGAAAGGTCCAACTAGTTGCCTAAGAGACGACGTAACCACCAAAATATACAAAAAAAAAGGTAAAAAAATCTTGAAATCACTGGTAATGAGTTAAGGGTGAGTCACAAACACACATTAGTTCTTGTAACTGTAAAACCCGAGTAACGTGGTATATTTTCAAAAGCATTTTCAAAAACCAAATTTCAAAAAAAAAAAAAACAAAAGATATGAATACAATCATCTCTAAGGTTAATATACTGTTGTACATATTCATATAAATGTCAAGGCTAAGTTCAGTTAATTAAAGATATTACCGAATAACTTACAAACTGGATCAAAATTTGTAGTTTCCACTATCTTGTCAATTACTTTCTAACACCAAGGTCAGGCCTTACGAAATATAACTTAATTATCAGATTTGTGAGTATTAAGATAAAATTACTATTTAAATTACTCACAACGTATCGTCTTAAATTAACAAACTTCATTGAGAAGTAGTGTTTAATATATGCATAAAACTGTAAGATTCATTTATACATAAATATAAATGCAAATATGTAGTGTTTACATTATATACCACGTTTTAGTTGCACGCCACGAATAATTTAAGTCGTTAAAATACATCGATAGCTTCAAACGTAAACATTATCAAACAGTTCTAAATCGTGTGTATAAAGTTAGCCCCCCATTTTTTTAATTTTTAATATATTTTTAGTTGTTCCAGGTTGTTCTATATTGTTCCAGAGTTATAAGGCTAAAACTCAAAAAACAAGAGAAAACGCAAAAAAAAACGGTTTTTATAATGGCCCACCATTTTTTCAAAAATCAAATTTTTTTTGTTGGTCTGAATTGTTCTAGTTATTCTAAACATTGTTCCAAAGTACGAATTCTCCGAAATATGTATTTACAAAGATATAACAAAAAATGTTTTTTAGTGGCCCTGCATTTTTTAAAAAATCCCATTTTTTTGTTGTTCTGGATTGTTCTAGTTGTTCTAAACATTGTGCCAATGTACGAATTCTCCGAAAGATGTATTTACAAAGATATAACAAAAAATGTTTTTTAGTGGCCCCCCATTTTTCGAAAATCAAACTTTTCAAGGTTGTTCTAGTTGTTCTGAACATTGTTCCAAAGTATTAGTTTAATTGGTCAAACAATTTAAGAGATATTTAGAAAAAAAGTTTTTAGCTACTTTTTCATAAACAAAATAACTTACAGCATTGTCGATTTAGATCATGTTTATAACAGTGTAGAACAACTCGGAACAAAATTTTTCAGACCAGAACACCAATATTAGACCTACTTTACTCTTGATCGAAAAATTTTATTTTTCGATTTTCTTGGGTAAGACTTGTTCCAGGCTTCCCGCTTTAAAACTATCGTGTTCTCGACTAGAACAACTCAGAACAAAATTTATAAGACCAGAACAACAATATAAGACCCACTTTACTTAACTTGATCAAAAATTTTATTTTTCTATTTTCTTGGGTAAAAGACTTGTTCCAGGGTTCTCGCTTTATAACTATAGTAGAACACTTACAACTTAGAACAAAAGTTTTATGCTCCAAATAAAAACAAAAAAAGAACACTACTTTTGGAAATAAAAATTTCTCTTTTACGATCGATGTTTTTTTTTTTTAATGTTTATGTTATGTTAAATGCAAAAACAATATTCTAATTTCATACCATAAAATCTAAATTAAGTCTAAATCTAAATTAATTTAAATTTTATATGTGCATATATTAAAAAATAAAAGAAACATATTTAAAAATAAAAATCTGTGAAATTAATATCTTATAGAGTAAGAAAATTTTTACCCAAGAAAATAGAGAAATAAAATTTTTCGATCAAGAGTAAAGTCTTATATTGTTGTTCTGAGTTTTTCTAGTCGAGAACACGATAGTTTCAAAGCGGGAAGCCTGGAACAAGTCTTACCCAAGAAAATCGAAAAATTAATTTTTTGGTCAAGAGTATATAATAATTTTGTTCTAAGTAGTTCTAGCCGAGAATACTTAACTTTTAAAACGAGAAACCTGGAACAATTCTTTTACCCAAGAAAATAAAAAAATAAAATTTTTCCAAGAGTAAAGTGGGTCTTATATTGTTGTTCTGGTCTTATAAATTTTGTTCTGAGTTGTTCTACACAGTTATAAACATGACCTAAATCGACAATGCTGTAAGTTATTTTGTTTATGAAAAAGTAGCTAAAAACTTTTTTCTAAATATCTCTTAAATTGTTTAACCAATTAAACTAATACTTTGGAACAATCTTCAGAACAACTAGAATAACCTAGAACAACATTGAAAAGTTTGACTTTCGAAAAATGGGAGGCGACTAAAAAAACCTTTTTTTGTTATATACTGACTTCCATAAAAATTGCAACACCTAGAATTTGTTGAACGATTTTATTGAAATTTTCGTCGACGGTGTCTTTCATTAGAACAAACAAACGATGAAAATTTGAATAAAATCTAGCTAGTAGTTTTTTTTTTGTTTTTTCCTTTGTACTTAGTAATAATAAATTTGAAGAAATAAACCAATCAGTGTGTAATTAACTGTCAATTTTGTAAATTGTTTGTGCACAATTTTGTGCTGAACTTGGGAACAATGCCAAGAGTACGTCAACATCAACATTATTCCCAATTGACTGATTTTGAACGTGGTCGTATTATTGGCATGAGAGGGCGGACTTTCGCAAAGAGAAATTGCTCGTCGTGTAAACAGAAATGTAACAATGGTATTGAGATGTTGGTCCAAATGGCCTGAAGAAGGGGTGCAACAATGTCGCCCTGGATCTGGACGTCCCCGCAGGACTACAGATCGCGAAGAACGTCGCTTAAGACTTTTGGCCACAACAGACAGATTTTCAACAACTCGATCGATTGCAAATGATTGGATGAGAGGTGTAGGACCCAGAATGCCAATGTCATCTGTTTATCGCCGGATAAGGTCTTATGGGCTGCGTTCATATCGTCCTTTTATGTCTTCCTCTTACACCACTTCACCGTCCCTTGGTCTTCACTGATGGCAATTTAAACGCCGTTGGTTATATTGCCAATGTGCTAGAACCCGTTGCGCTTCCATATCTTCAGGGGCTGGCAAATCCCATTTTCCAACAGGATAATGCGCGCCCTCATACGGCAAGGGCTACAACACGTTTTTGGAAGAAGCTAACATTGCGGTCCTCCCACGGCCTGCTCAGTCGCCTGATTTGTCGCCCATTGAGCATGTATGGTATGAGGTCAGTAGGAGACTGGGTAATTTACCACACCTCCAGATAACTCATTATCGAAAAAACATTTTTAGTTTTTGTTCCTTTGGTTTCAAATTTTAATCGTTTGTTTGTTCTAATGAAAGACATCGTTGACGAAAATTTCAATAAATCGTTCAATAAATTCTGGGTGTTGCAATTTTATGGAAGTCAGTATATCTTTGTAAATACATCTTTCGGAGAATTCGTACGTTGGAACCATGTTTAGAACAACTAGGACAATCCAAAACAACCAAAACAATTGGATTTTTAAAAACGGTGGGACCATTAAGAAACATTTTTATTATATCTTTGTAAATACATCTTTCGGAGAATTTGTACTTTGGAATAATATTTAGAACAACTAGACCAACAAAAAATAAGATTTTTCAAAAATGGGGGCGTTATAAAAACCGTTTTCTTGCGTTTTTTTTTGGTTTTAGCCTTATAACTCTGGAACAATATAGAACAAACATAGAACAACCTGAAACAACTAAAAAATATTGAAAATTAAAAATGGGGGCTAACTTTATACACACTTCTAAATCATTTATCTGTTACAACTAAATATGTATTTCAAAAGTTACGTCACCATTTCAAATCATGTCACCTAAGAAGGCCCTGGTTCTAACACAGGCTGCATGATGCATTACTTCGTTAGTACTTCCGCTACCGTCAAATGTTTCCAAGAAAACACTGTCATGTACAATATCGATTTCCTACCCTAATTGGAAGTACTAACTACATTGTTAGTGCTATTTCGTGCTTTATCACGACTAGTCGTTTCTAAAATAAAGCACACTTACTTTGATAGTGGAAGCATTAATCACGGATCGATCTGATGCGAGCAAGCCAAGTAGTACTAACAAGGCACTAACGATATGCTCCGCACCTGTCGTTACTGCTTTCAATAGGACCAGAAAGCAAACAGCAAACATTAACCACAGCAAAAAATTGACGTTTTTTCGGAAACGGTTGGTCGTGCTGCTGCAAACCATGGAGCACTAAAAGGTACTAACGGTATGTGAGCCGGTCCTACCGCATGTACTACTAATAATTGTAAAGCCAACTGTGCTCAAAGAGGTGGGGTTTTGTTGGAAACAGTCGTGTTGATGCAAGTCACAAGGCACAAATATTTAACAGGATACATTTTTTAAGTATAGCTATATATTGTATAAATTGGATATATTGGATATATAGGGTACGTACATTGATATATTTATTCCTGTTTCTGCTAGTTTTGTTGTAAAACTACCCGAACTTCATTGACAAAAAAGAAAAAACCAGACAAAATTAATTCTTGGATATTAGAATGTACAATAATTTTAGTAGATAAATTAATTTCTTGGACAATTAAAGAACATACATATATTGAAAATAATGAAAATATTGGATATATAGAATAGATGGGATATATGGGATATATGGGATATATGGGATATATGGGATATATGGGATATATGGGATATATGGGATATATGGGATATATGGGATATATGGGATACATGGGACACATGGGACACATGGGGCACATGGGACACATGGGACACATTGGACACTTTGGACACTTTGGACACATTGGACACATTGGAGAGATTGGATTTATAGGATATATTGGATATATTGGATATATTGGATATATTGGATATATTGGATATATTGGATATATTGGATATATTGGATATGTTGAATATGTTGGATATGTTGGATATGGTGGATATATTGGATACATTGGATATATTGGACATATTGGACATATTGGATATATTGGATATATTGGATATATTGGATATATTGGACATATTGGACATATTGGATATATTGGATATATTGGATATATTGAATATATTGGATGTATTGGATATATTGGATATATTTATTTATTAACAAAACTGAAAAGCCAGACAAATTAATTCTTGGATATTGAATGTCCCATAAGTTTTCAAGTATTCCTAGATCATAATAACTTTTTAGGCCCAATTTAATCCTATTTCTGCTAACTTTGCGGTAACGTTGGACATGACATCATAGAAATGGGTAAACTAATTCTTGGACATTTAAAGAGCATAAATTGTTTAAGTACTTTTAGGTTTATATATGAGATATTTGATATGTAAGATGTATTGTATATATTAGCTATATTGAATAGATTGGATATAGCGGATATAATGGATTTAGTGGACGTAGTGGATATAGTGGGTATATTGGACATATTTGAAATAGTGAATATAATGCATACATTTATTTCGTTTTCTGGATAGCTTTGTGAAAATGTAAACTTTCATCATTACTACACATATTAAAATACGCATCTTTTTTGGCTTTTTACATATTATTTTTTTCAAAATTGTTAAAGATTTTGAGACAATTTTGTGAAATTTGAAAAATTGAAAACGCAAATATAAGCCTGCTATTAATATAACATTTTGATAAACGTATAAAGCCAACTAAGGAATACATACATACAATAGAATAAGTATTGTTAAACTTCCTTGAAGATAACAAATCAGAACAACCTCTAACGGTAGAAAGCTAACAGTGAAAAATGTCATACCCAAAGAACAAAATTTAGTCAAGTTATGATGTAGGTGTAAAGTTGTGAAAAACTTTAATTTGAAATAGATAAAAGAATTCACAAATAGAAACTTGACCTCAATTAATATAATCCAGTCAAATCTAAGAAAGAAATAGCTTTGTCAATAAATGCAGTATGTGTTATTTAACAATGAAAGACAAAATATAGTACGTTTTATGTAATGTTAAATTGTAGTGCTGTTGCAATTTAACATATAATTGGTAAAGCCTTAAAAAACACCAAAAAACCTGGACGTACCAAAAGCTAAAATTAAAATTACTAAGTACCAGTATGCATTTTTTTTAATTATACGACACCAAAACTTATTTAAGCGGAGATTTTCTTCTTGTCCATTATAATTATTAGGGTGTTTGTATATCTCAATAGTTTCACGTTATAAACGAACATAATGAGTTGGTCTTGATAATATTTCCATATTATCAAATTGAACGTCATGATTTAAATATTATTTAAAGCCTGGTCAGCTACAGCAGACTTCTCTGGTTGATCTAATCTACAAAATCTCCTACATTATTTACGTCTTATATCAAAGCTACGTTTTGTGGTTCCAATCTATACTTTTCCACATGAACAAGATAACTTATACACCCCGGAAGATAATAATGGGCTTGAAAGATCTTTAGGTGACCTTAAACGTTCGTTATTTTTTCTTGTGGGTTTAGAAACAGTCCTAATGCCATATTTAATTAGGATTCTTTCAATTATATCTGTAACATTAGTTATAAAATCAAGAAAAGCAGTACCAACATTAAGAACTGGTTTTTCTTTATGTTTATGCCTAGCAGATGTAATAACATTATTAATATCAGTAAGTGAATACCCATTAGCTTGTAAGGATTTTGTTAAACATTTACATTCATCTTTAAAAAATTCAGGATCACAAATTCGTTTTACTCGATCAACTAAAGATTTAATTACGCCAATTGGATGGTGGTTTGATAATTTATGAATGTATCTATCAGTGTGTGTCGGCTTTTTCTGTAAACCTTAAAAGATAGTGAATTATTAGTGTTAGATATTAATACAGTATTGCCCGAAATAAACAGTACTGAAACTAAGTCGGCGGTGTCTCTATGCGCGCGCTGTCATACCCAAGTTAGCTAGTGTACACCTGTCAAGTAAACCTTAAACAATTAATTAGTAGGGCCTAATTTTTAAAAATGGTGTTAAGTACAGAGGAGAAAGTGTTTCTGGTAGAGCATTATTTTCGCTCATACGGAATCGGCCGACGTAATGGTACAAGTCTGGGATATGTGTGTGAACAATCCACACAACGGTTTAATAAACGTTCTCCAAGTAACGCTGTAATTTTAAAGGTTATTGAAAAGTTCAGAAATACGGGTAAGGTATTGTGCCAACGAAAAGGAAACTCGGGGCATCCCAGAACAGTTAACAATAACAATAACCATGAACGTGTTTTGAGCAGATCTTAGAAAATCCGAAAGTCGGCCAGACAAGGACAGCGTTGCAACTTGGTTTAAAAAGAACTTCCTTGCAAAGAATCCTGAAGGAGCTGGGTGCATTTTCGTATGTGATTCAGGTACATCAACAATTACATCCTCGGGATTATCGCAGTAGAGAGAAATATTGCGCCAGAATTCTCGCGTTACAGTATGAAAATCCTGAATTTTTGAAAAATGTATGGTTTTCGGACGAAGCACATTTTCATTTGTCGGGGCATGTGAATCGGCGCACAAATCGATTTCTAGACTTTGCCAGACCCGATGTGGTTCATGAAGTTCCTTTACATAGTGCAAAAGTGAGTGTCTGGTGTGCAGTTTCGGGACACGGAATCATTGGTCCATACTTCATCGACGAGAATGGTAGGCAAGTCACACTAAATCAACAGAGGTACATACAAATTTTAACACGCTTTATCCCCGATCTACGTCAATTCTGTCGTGCACGTAATTTGCCATTTCGAGACCAATTTTTCAGCCACCAATTTTGCTATGTTGCTGCCGCAGTTCGTCAATTTCTTTGGGACATTTTCCAAGCAGATTTATTTCACGATTTACTGACTTCCTTATCCTTCACTTCCTCGAGACCTCACATCTCCAGACGCATACATTTGGGGCATGGCTAAAATGCCGTTTTCAAAAGGAGACCACAAACCATTTAAAGGATGCCGTTAGAGCCTTCTTCGCAGACCTGAGACCACCCTTATTCTATAACATGACGAGAAACTTAGTACATCGTTATCTGTCTTTAACGAGGAGGTGCACATTTAGAACATGTAATAAAGTGACAATAATACGTATTTCTTAAATAAATAAAACAATTACAAGTTGAGTACTGTTCAGTACATGTAATAAAGTGTCAATAATATATATATATATATATATATATATATATATATATATATATATATATATATATATATTTATGATTGTGGACCTGAACAGGCTAAATAAGGCCTATCGTGCTAAAGCACTCAGGAACACTTAGGAGGATGGATAGAGGGATAATGAATTGCCAATAGATGCCTATGAACAGCTACCTTGAATTTTCTCATATCATAAGTGAGAGGAAAACAGGAACTAAGGAGATCATTCCAGAGTTTAGAAGCCGTGTAGAAAACTGTGGATTGCGTCCGTTTGGTACGACAAGTGGAGATTTGTACTGCATACTGATGATGTGAATGAGCGAACCGAGTGTTTCTCGCAAAGATAGCCGGAGATGGTATCAAAGAATATAATTCAGCAGCACAATAGCCGTTGTAATAACGATAATACAAAGAAAGAACTGAAACCATCCTTCTATGCTCAAAGGACTGTATGTGAGAAGTTAAGAACGGGTCATTTATAACCCAAAGGTGGGAATTATATTCCAGATGAGGCCGAATTTGGGCGTTATACAGCAGAAAGAGTTGTCGAGAGGTAAAGTACTGCTTAGATCTGTACGAAAAGCCTATTTTACGAGCAGCTGTTTTGGTAGCTGACTGAAGATGGTCACCAAATGAGAGATTTGAAGATGCAGTCATACCCAACAGAGTAATAGAGTCTGAAAACTTAAGAACTAAGCCATTCATACTTACAACAGGAAATGATCGATCTTTTTTGGCGGACACAAGGCAACACTGAGTTTTGTTAGCATTAAATTTAACTAGATTATTGCTTCCCCATTTTAGAATACGTTGAATGTCTTTGTTGATTGAATTTGTCATCCCAAAAACCTCCACATACGAAATTTCATGAAATAATTTCGAAACAGTCGAAAGATATTGAAGAAAACGCGATTTCTTTTTCAACTTTGACACCCTGTATCTCGGAAACGAAGCATTTCCAGACCCATGTACATATGAACTTCTTTGCTTAGAATGATGAGTTCTAGCACTCCTTTAATTATGGCGGATTAGATAAGATTCACCCTGTATATATTAATCCAAATATTCGAGAACAATAAAATATCTAAAAATCATATATAAGAAAAGGTTACCGTACTTTTTGATCTAAAGTTAATATTTTTCTGGTATTTACTTATTTTAGAGCTCGTTTAGGGTTTATCCCCAATGAAAAATTATTCATAAAACTTTTCTAAAATCGAATTATCCTTCAAAATGCATAATTATCGGTACATTTACAGAAGGTAAAAGCACCTTTGAACTGACGCTCTCTAACGAAAAATATCTATAAAGAAAACTAATCCAAAGTTGAATTATCTTTAAAAGGGTCTCTATACCTTTTGTTATATATGTTTTTAATACTTATTTATTTCCCTATGAAAAATTTTCACTAGAAAATATATAAAATTTATCTTTTAAAAAGTTTTTCACTATAATTTTTAAGATGTTCACAAACTTTGAGCGGTCTACTTTGTGTAACGATTTCAAAGTTTGGAAGAACTAATTTTAATTAAAATCTCTTACGTTTTTTTAAGTTATCGTGTGGTTATAAGTACTCTAAGACATACATTAAATTGACAATGGGCTAAATAATAGTGACTACGATAATTAACAATGTTTAAGAAATTTTATAAGGTATATATAAAAATCAAGAAATATTATAAACTCATGTACGTTAACGTGAACCTGTTATTATTCGAAAATAACATTAACAGGTTACACCTGTTATTAAATTTCATACAAATCGGCAAGCTTCTACCTGCATTTTTAGGTATTTGGCGCGTGTTTATTACACTATTACCGCTATTTTTACAAAGAATTTTACCTGAGCCTTGCATAATTCATTCATATAATTTGTATTATACCCACAACCGGTATCGTCAAGCGTCAGCAAAAGGAAATTAATCCAAGCTTAAGTTTAAATAACTTTATTGATTTTTATTATGGCGTAGATCTGCATAACTCCTCAATTGAGTTTTAAACTATGAAACGTATAACTACTATGAATAGACTGAAATTAGAAGACGGATCAATTCAATTGGTTTACTGCAGTGAATTGAATGAACGAAGCGTCTGCATCGAATAAACTAACTCGGAATTGATTTACCGTTACCCGCTGATAAAAATTAAAGAAATAAAAGTGAATGTGAACAGCTGATGATAGTTTTTGAATCCCCCTCGTTAATCTTTAGCCGGCCTTGCTACCGTTGAAAGGTCAGCTTTAATACCCATTTTAATTTTAAAATATAGGTAACCTGTTTTTCAGTTGTGGAATGCAGGGAAAAGTTACACCAAAATGGTTCATTATGTCAATATGAAAGGTGTAGGTCACATTGAACTTTATTGTTAAAAACTTTTACAGTTGTTACCGGCTTTGCTTTCACATAAATCGCACAAGTTGATTTCATCCAATTATAACCATTCAGTTGCTTATCAATTAAGGTGCAACTAGTGTTTCATAACTGATAATAATAGAGAAGTGCTAATAATGTAACGGTTCACATTGCAATAACACAACTCAGTATGTCAATTATTGTCAAACGTTGATAAATTTCAACGTTACTAATTACAATTGAACGTACCATCAAACTGTTCAGTCATCTAGTAAATCTATCTGCGCATCACAAAATCCAATATCAGGGTATTAAACAAATACAGCATTAATCAAATTATTTGGCTTTTAGGTTTTTAAATGATGTATTTTATAGTTATATTTAACATAAATCTATAAGTTTCAATAACACACACTTATCGTCCTCAATAGTGGTAATATAGAATTGTTTAAAAGATGAAAACGCAAACATTCTTTATTTGAAATAAAAACAAATCGTAGGTTGAGAACTATCCATTTCTTTTTAAATGGGATATTTAGCATGATAGCTAATGTCCGACTATGTTCTAGGTGATGCACAGAAATCCAATGTCCTACCTGGTTTCATTACAATCAAAAAAATAGTTGTTTAAAAGTATCCTATCTTTATCCCCTCCCATCAATAAAAACTTATTATACATCTTATTAGTCCATCACATGGACATACCCTTTACGCTCTTTAAATTGTATGGCTTTTTGTGGAAATAGGATAGCGTGTAGTAAGTGTAATATTAACTTGGGACCGCCCCTGGGGTCCAAATGGGTACGCCGTATTTTCTAGCATCTCAGGTACATTTTGTGTTTAAAGGGCAATGTGTTCACAAGTTTCTAGGAAGCGTAAATCTTGGTCAGTCTAGCATTTAGTTCGGTAAAGTGAACCTGTGTGTTTTATTTGCATAGTTAAAATGGATGACTTTTTCGATCTTCAAGGCATGAAAGATATTTTAATGTAAGCTCTGCGTTATGGCTCTAATTTTGTCGTAGTAATATTTATAAAGGTTAAGATATTTTGAGTATAGATTGTTTGATAAATTTATGTTTGTGCAAGTTGCATATATTCAGGACTTTTTCACGCTGTACCCATATGGACCCCGTGGGCATTTAAACTTCTCTTTGGTTTCAGGCCCGATTTTCTCTACAAGAAGCAATAGAGGTTTTCTTAGAAGATGATGAAAATAAAACCCCAGAAAAGATTTTTGTTGAACCTCCACCAAGTAGTATACTTACTGATGAAGAATCCGGAGACGAGGATGAAGGCGGAACTTTGGAACATTTACCTGGTAAACAACTTTTAGCACCTGTAGAGCTAGTTTTTGCTAACGGTCGTATTGGAGGTAATTCAGATGATGCTACTCAAGAACTTTCATGTATTCCTTCAGCCGTTCCATCCTCATCTCATCAGTTTACACCAGGTCCCAGTACTTCTTCAGTTGTAAAAAAGATTAATAATGAAGCTACTTTTTCTGAAAGTATTGACCAACAAAATGTAGATAACACTCCAACATTTATTAGTTCTTGGTTGGATTACCAAAGAGAAAATTTACAAAACGTTGAGTATATTCAAGGTGATGAATAAAATCTGAAAAAGATAATTTTCCTGCGCCGAATTATGAGCTTTACAAAAACAAAACCCCTATTGAGGTGTTTGAAATGTTTTTTACCAATGAGATTATTGAACACTTGGCTCACGAAACCACTAAATATACAGCTTTTAAAAATCAAGAGAACCCAAATATTACAGTGGATGAAATAAAATGCTTCATAGGAATTCTGATTTTGGATGGTTACAATTCAGTACCATCGAAACGTCACTATTGGGAGATGTCCGTAGACATTTTGGAAAGCACAGTACCAAACAATTCATTAAAGGCAAACCGATAAGGTTTGGCTATAAGGCCTGGTATATTAACACAAAAGAAGGCTATTGCGTGACTTTCGATTTGTATCAACAATTCCTGTTGCTTATAGCACAAGTTTTGGAAAGGCTGCTTCTCCTTTTGTAAAACTTTTAAGTGAATTTCCCGCACAAAAAAATTTTTATTTCGACAACCTATTTACTTCAGTAAACTTGTTTAGTTTCCTTAGATTTGAAGGTTATCAAGCTACTGGAACAATGAGAAGTAACAGAATTCCCAAATCAGAAATAAGAGAAGCAAAACCGAATACTCCTTTGGCAAAATCGAAGAAAGTTGTCAAGGAAAGAAGCAAGAAACAAAAACTAAACCTAACAGTAAGAAAGGTCTTTCCAGAGGTACTTGATCAACAATTATTGAAAAACATTGGACAATCCTTGAGTGCCATAGAAAGAAAATCAGGGATATTTTTCGTTAGATGGAAAGATAACGATGTTGTGTCCGTAGTCTCAACATGTCATGGCGTTGAACCTATACGTTCTGTAAAGAGATATTCCAAGGTACAACATAAGAACATTCAAGTTCCACGGCCGTTTGTTATAGGCAAATATAATGAGTATATGGGGGGAACAGACCAAATGGATCGAAATCTGACAGAATATAGAATCAATATACGAGGAAAAAATGGTGGTGGAATACCTTTACATGGCTTATTGATTTGTAGGTCAATAATGCTTGGTTGATGTGTCGCCACCAGCACCCAAAAATGTCACAACTAACATTTAGGCGCACTTTAGTTCAAGGATATTTAACGAAATATCAAACTGTTACTTTACGGCCAGGACCAAATCAAACCCCTCTATCTAACTCGCGAAAAGTAATTCCTGATATACGTTATGATAACGTTGGACATTCGGTAGACTCCACTAAGGATGGACAGAGACGAAGATATGGTTTAGAAAGCTGTAAGAGTAAAGTCAGGACTCTGTGCACAAAATGTAACGTCGGATTATGTATTCCATGTTTTATAAATAATCACACTAAACGTTAAATTTACTTATTTCCATTTTTATAGTTCCTTCTGTTCAATAAAAATACATTTATTCTTTTGTCTTATCTGTTATGTGATTTAATACATTTATTCTTTGAATGCCCACGGGGTCCATATGAGTACGGGTCAAATTCAATGTTAGGCATTTTCAAAAATTTTTTTTGACTTTTTTTAGTGTTTTACATACAATTTAGAGTACCATATGAAAAATGCACAAATAAAACTGAAAAAAAAATAGTTAAGGGCGTTCCCAGGTTAAAAGGAATTTTTACTTTTTCTTGTGAATAATTTTCCGTGCTAAAAGATACCACTCACTAGTAGTATAAACAGCAATTTTTGAAGCACGCTCTATGGTGCTATGCATTACTCTCGCCCTCATTTTTGTGTACCCAACATCGATTATGTGTTATTGTAACTTTGTATTTTACGGGTCCATACATTAATAATATAAATATAGACAAATTGCGATTCTACCCCGTGCAGTTATCGAATAAAAAGCAATCTCCTGAATAACTTCCAATTTTGATACTACACCTTGATGCTATTGACTCATCCGACATGAAGCAGTATCGTTGTTTTTTCTCCAGCGTTGTTAAGTTGCAGTATTAGACTTGTAGCAGGCTTGCCCTACTTCAGTTCTTTGACAAGGAAGAACTTGCTGGAGATCCAATTCAGCAATACGAAATAAACTAGCTCTCTCTGATCTTAACTTATTCTCATTATTTTCCAAACTTCTCATGCTGTCTTTGTTGGCGATGTGTCTGTCGAACTTTTCTTACAAGACGACCTTTTGTTCTACTGTGGACTTTTTGAAGTCACACTGATTTTTTGCAATGTGAAACCACAGATTAAAATCGTTTGGAAAATAAACCAATATATGGATGTGCTAATTAATTACAGAAAGAAAGATGAAAAACAGTTTGCAAAAATTCTTGTCGTCAGAAATGTAGCTCGAGATTTTCTGAAGACCAAGGAAATAATATCTTTCTGGAATACTGGTCCCTCGGTGACATTAACCGTCAAAGAGATTACATAGCAAGATACGTGGATTTTATAGATAAAAAAAGAACTCGCCTACGAAAAACAAATCAGAAGAATGAGGCAATTACCACAGCAAGTATTCAACCAGAGACTGTCAGCACTGGATCTAATAGTGACAAGAGACATAGGACTTGTGCCCATCAGAAGGAAAAAGTCGTTTTGTATCACTTACCTTTGGAAGGTGGAGAAAGAAGTCGCGTATGTCAGACATTTTCCCTTAATACTTAGGTATCAGCGATCAGTAGTCAAAACTGTTTGCAAAATACTATACTCCTCTGGCTCTGCGGTTCAAGAGGATCAACATGTCATCCACGCATTGTCGAAAAATCCAAACAACTAATCAGGGATCATATATCGTCTTTTGAAAAAGTTGAAAGCCATTATTGCCGAAAAGATCCTAAGAAGGAATACCTCTCACCTACCCTCAATATAAGCAAAATGTACAATTTGTATCTAAAATATTGCGGAAGCATTAAAGAAACCCCTGCTAGCAAATCCACATATCGGTTTATTTTCCTAAACCATTTTAATCTGGGATTTCACGTTCCGAAAAAAGATCAGTGTGATTTGTGCACTAACTTCAAAAACTCCACATCGGAAGAAAGGGCCGCCGTGCGGGAAAAGTTTGATAGACACATCGCCAACAAAGACAGGATGACAAATTTGAAAAATGAGAATAAGCTAAGAGCAGAGAGGGTTAGTTCATTTTGTATTGCTGAATTCGACCTCCAGTAAGTTCTTCCTTGTCCAAAAACTGAAATTGGTCAAGCCTACTACAAGTCTAAACTTGCAAGTTATGACTTAACAGTCTTTGACACAGGAAAAAAGGAAGACTATTGATTTATGTGGCATGAGGTAACAGCTTCAAGAGGTAGTTCCGAAATAGAGTTACCTACTTCAGTTTTTGAAAATTAAGTCAGAAGAAGGTATTCAGGAGATTGCTTTTTATTCGGATAACTGCACGGGGCAAAATCACAATAAATATATATTTATATTGTCAATGTATGAAGCTAAAATTAAAATAACACAATTTTTTCGAAGTCGGCCACACCCATAATGAGGGTGACAGTATGCATAGCACGATACTTCTAGTCAGTAGCATATTTTAGCTCGGACTGCTTGCAAAAAGAAGCTTTACTATGTCAAAGAAATTAATAGTACAGACTTTTTTGATCTGAAACAACTATTGCAAGATACTGCAAAAAAATTTTGAAAGAGATATTATGGGTAATCCAGTTAGAATATCCGATGTTACTTCAATTAAAGCTGATTACAATGACCCCTACGTTTTAAAAATAAAGTACAAACTGGAAGAAAATTACAATTAAATATTATTGAACGGTGTCGTAAGCCTTTTCAATTATTTGATAATTATGAACTAAAGATTCTTCGACAAGGCCCTATTCCACTAAATTAACAAAAATACAAATCACTACTTTACTTTTGTCAGAGCAACACTATTCCCAAGGAACACCAGGACTTTTTTTTAAGTTTAGCACATGAGTAATCAGTGACCTATGTATGATATTACTTTTGTTCTTCATTTATTATGTATCCTTTTGTGTTTTTCTATAAATATAATAATGTTTAAACAACGCTGTTAACTTTTTTTCTGTAATTTTACATCGTACAAAAGTATTCCATGTCCGTCTCTACAGGACATACGACAATTTATGTTAAACGCGATTTCAACAAGTTATCCTAAGTGCTCAGAATTCAGTTTTGTTTTTCTAAAACCTTTTTTACTAACATATATTAATTTTCTAAGTAAATTAAGTATATTTAGCCAAATATTCGACAGATTTGTCAAAACTATATATATATATATATATATATATATATATATATATATATATATATTGGACATAGGATGGTTTTCTTCTCAACCGACGAAATGCCTAAATGAAAAAAAACCGAATTATAAGTTTATCCTTGAAACGGTTGACTCATCGATTAGCTGTATTAGATAGGAGTGCGAGACTGATTTTTAACAATCGATACTAGATTACAGCCAATTAATAGATTGATCAATATTTTCCCAATCGCTGATCACTTACAAAGTATAGGTAATCAACAAAACCTCTACGTCAGGTCAGAAAGGGTATTGCACTAATGTGAGTGAAGATAACCCAGGCACCTTTCATTAAAAAAATTAAATTATCATACGGAGTTGTGCTCGAGATGTATGTGCTACATGGTGACGAACATATTTTTTTTATTTTTTGAAAATTGTGTATTTTATGAAATCGAGCCACTCCGTTTCCTATGGGGAAACAGCGCCCGAAAACGTCCACAATTCCAATCAATACTAACCAATTCCACTCTAATACCGCTAATATTATACTAATACTATTAGTTCCACTATAATACTGCAAATTCCACACTAATATCGGTAATTCCGCTCTAACACTATCACTTTCACCGCAACACCACTAGTTATACAATAAAGAACTAATTTCTCTTTATGGATAGTACCATTTTAAATGCAATAGTTCATGATACTACCAGCGGAATGATGCAAAATGATTTCCCAGTAGACACGCTGGTCACCGGAGGTGAAATTGTTTGCATAAGTGGGCGTGGCATCAGAAAACGCGGCAAAATTGAAATCTGTAATATTTAGGTGATGGTTTAGAGAGAACTTATTTATCCACGTGAACGAATTAGTTATTTATTTATTAATTTTTTAATTATATCTGAATCACCAAATAACCAATTTTTATCCCCCCCTTCTGTAAATAAAAACGTCGAAAGATTTATGCACGTTAGAATCATTGTTTAACACCACCTACGCATAAACCAATAATCGAGATTGGCGTCGTAAACAAATCCATACACGCCCACGCCGCGAATGAATATAACTGCATTCACGCTTATTGAAACAGAGTTGTTACGGAATATTTTCGGTCTCGAGGCTACTCTTTCACAACCTAACCAACCCGAGGAGTTTATTGATCCATATAACCCTTTTAACCATCCACGAATATGTTTTTACAAAATAAACTAAAATTTTGCAAAAAAAAAAAAATGTTAGTATAGGAAACAGATAATGACATTTCTATAGGCTACATAATTTTATTACCAAAAATTAAAGATTAAGTGAATAAAAGGTTTATACGTGTTCTTGTACATATTTCACGATGGTGAACCGAAGACCCAAAAATGAAAAAAAATTGTTTTAACTATTACAAAGTACACCTAATTAGAAACCAAATAACAAAAAATTGTGATGTAAGTATTTTTTATAACGTCAAAAAAAAAATCATAAAAATTACGTAGGCGCGCTGGCGCAGATCATCCGTGTTGGACTCGAAGACCCAAAACATGTTTAAATTTTCTTTAACTATTCTAAAGGACACTTAACGAGAAACCCAATATCAAAAAATTGTGATGTAAGTATTTTTTATAACGCCAAAAAAATTAATAAAGATTACATTTGCATCGCTAAAGACATTTTCATGTGACAAATCTACGTAGATTCTTAGGAGACAACTCAAAAAAACTGAGTGATCTTTTAAAAACCAAATTTTGTGTTTTTAAATTCCTTTATTTGTTAAGAACAATTTCATGATGAAAATTGTGATAACAGTGATAACAGTGCGTGGAAGACAAAATCGTTGAGTGAAACATTTATGACAGAATCTCAGTATAACGATGCTCAAATTTATGATTAACAATTAAATGATAAAATGAATACTGTTGAAAAAGTATATTTGAAAAAAAAATTATTTTGTTTCACACAGATTTCTGATTGACTTACCAGTGTACCCTTTTTTATGGATTCCTATTGTATGAAAAAAAACTAAACCTATTATCTATCACACTTTTCTTAATTTATTTTTATTGCATATTGTCAGAAGATATCGACATTAGCAAGTTTGTATTTTAACAAATGGGTCCCAAAGATGTAACAATCTGGGCATTATGCAATACTTAACACTATGGTTTTACTTAGTTTCACAAGGACTGTCCGAGTTTAATTACCTATTTAGATATTGTGAAGTAGAATAGAAATGGACACATTTCATATCAACTTATGTTAAATGTCCTTTAGAATAGTTAAAGAAAATTTAAAAAAATTTTGGGTCTTCAGTCCAACACACGATTTGCCAAACGTAATCTTTATGAATTTTTTTTTGTAGTTATAAAAAATACTTACATCACAATTTTTTGTTATTAGGTTTCTTGTTAAATGTCCTTTAGAATAGTTGAAGAAAATCTAAACAAATTTTGGGTCCTCGAGTCCAACACGGACCAACGTAATATTTATGAATTTTATAATTATATAATTATAAAAAATGTTTACATCACAATTATTTGATATTAGGTTTCTTGTTAAATGTCCTTTAGAATAGTTAAAGAAAATTTAAACATATTTTGGGTCTTCGAGTCCAACACGGACGATCTGCGCAAGCGCGCAAACGTAATCATCATGAATTTTTTGATGTTATAAAAAATACTTACACCACAATTGTTTATTATTGGATTTCTTGTTAAATGTTCTTTAGAATAGTTAAACAAAATTTAAACAAATTGTGGGTCTTCGAGTCCAACACCGACGATTTGCGCAAGCGTAATTTTTATGATTTTTTTGACGTTATAAAAAATACTTACATCATAATTTTTTGTTATTAGGTTTCTTGTTAAATGTCATTTAGAATAGTTAATGAAAATTTAAACAAATTTTGGGTCTTCGAGTCCAACACGGATGATTTGTCGCACGCAAACGTAATATTTATGATTTGTTTCTTGACGTTATAAAAAATACTTACATCACAATTTTTTGTTGTTAGGTTTCTTGTTAAATGTGCTTTAGAATAGTTCAAGAAAATTAAAACAAATTCTGGGTCTTCGAGTCCAACACGAACCAACGTAATATTTATGAATTTTTTTTAAGTTATAAAAAATACTTACATCACAATTATTTGATATTAGATTTTTGTTAAGTGTCCTTTAGAATAGTTAAAGAAAATTTAAACATATTTTGGGTCTTCGAGTCCAACACGGACGATCTGCGCAAGCGCGCAAACGTAATCATCATGAATTTTTTGATGTTATAAAAAATACTTACACCACAATTCTTCATTATTGGATTTCTTGTTAAATGTTCTTTTAGAATAGTTAAACAAAATTTAAACAAATTGTGGGTCTTCGAGTCCAACACCGACGATTTGCGCAAGCGTAATTTTTATGATTTTTTTGACGTTATAAAAAATACTTACATCATAATTTTTTGTTATTAGGTTTCTTGTTAAATGTCATTTAGAATAGTTAATGAAAATTTAAACAAATTTTGGGTCTTCGAGTCCAACACGGATGATTTGTCGCACGCAAACGTAATATTTATGATTTGTTTTTGACGTTATAAAAATACTTACATCACAATTTTTGTTGTTAGGTTTCTTGTTAAATGTGCTTTAGAATAGTTCAAGAAAATTAAACAAATTTGGGTCTTCGAGTCCAACACGAACCAACGTAATATTTATGAATTTTTTTACGTTATAAAAATACTTACATCACAATTATTTGATATTAGATTTCTTGTTAAGTGTCCTTTAGAATAGTTAAAGAAAATTTAAACATATTTTGGGTCTTCGAGTCCAACACGGACGATCTGCGCAGCGCGCAAACGTAATCATCATGAATTTTTGACGTTATAAAAATACTTACACCACAATTTTTATTATTGGTTTCTTGTTAAATGTTCCTTTAGAATAGTTAAACAAAATTTAAACAAATTTTGGGTCTTCGAGTCCAACACCGACGATTTGCGCAAGCGTAATTTTATGATTTTTTTGACGTTATAAAAAATACTTACATCATAATTTTTTGTTATTAGGTTTCTTGTTAAATGTTATTTAGAATAGTTAATGAAAATTTAAACAAATTTTGGGTCTTCGAGTCCAACACGGATGATTTGTCGCACGCAAACGTAATATTTATGATTTGTTTCTTGACGTTATAAAAAATACTTACATCACAATTTTTTGTTGTTAGGCTTCTTGTTAAATGTGCTTTAGAATAGTTCAAGAAAATTAAAACAAATTCTGGGTCTTCGAGTCCAACACGAACCAACGTAATATTTATGAATTTTTTTTTTAAGTTATAAAAAATACTTACATCACAATTATTTGATATTAGCTTTCTTGTTAAGTGTCCTTTAGAATAGTTAAAGAAAATTTAAACATATTTTGGGTCTTCGAGTCCAACACGGACGATCTGCGCCAGCGCGCAAACTTAATCTTATGAATTTTTTGACGTTATAAAAATACTTACACCACAATTCTTTATTATTGGATTTCTTGTTAAATGTTCTTTAGAATAGTTAAAGAAAATTTAAACAAATTGTGGGTCTTCGAGCCCAACACGGACGATTTGCGCAAGCGTAATTTTTATAATTTTTTTGACGTTATAAAAAAGACTTAAATCATAATTTTTTGTTATTAGGTTTCTGGTTAAATGTCCTTTAGAATAGTTAATGAAAATTTAAACAAATTTTGGATCTTCGAGTCTAACACGGATGATTTGTAGCACGCAAACGTAATATTTATGATTTGTTTCTTGACGTTATAAAAAATACTTACATCACAATTTTTTGTTGTTAGGTTTCTTGTTAAATGTGCTTTAGAATTGTTAAAGAAAATTTAAACAAATTTTGGATCTTCGAGTCCAACACGGACGATTTGTGGCACGCAAACCTAATATTTATGATTTTTTTTGACGTTATAAAAAATACTTACATCACAATTTTTTGTTGTTAGGTTTCTTGTTAAGTGGCCTTTAGAATAGTTGAAAATTTTAACATATTTTGGGTCTTCGAGTCCAACACGACGGTCTGCGCCAGCGCGCAAACGTAATCTTTATGAATTTTTTTTTTGATGTTATAAAAAATACTTACATCACAATTTTTTGTTATTTGGTTTCTAATTAGGTGTACTTTGTAATAGTTAAAACAATTGTTTTCATGTTTGGGTCTTCGGTTCAGCATCGTGAAATATGTACAAGAATACGTATTTGTAAACCTTTTATTCACTTAATCGTTAATTTTTGGTAATAAAATTATGTAGCCTATTGAAATGTCATTATCTGTCTCCTATACTAACTTTTTTTTTTGCAAAAGTTTAGTTTATTTTGTAAAAACATATTCATGGATGGTTAAAAGTAAATCTGTGGATAACTTCACACGGGTATCCATATACTCTCCCGATGGTTCCTGACCTGCTACGGTTCGAGATACGACCTGTCCTGCACCTACGTTTCCAACATCATCTACACGATCACCAAACGAAAGCAGAGGGTTTTGATTTAAACTAAAACGAAGTCACGATTCCGATATTTATTTGTTATCACAAAATCTAGATAAAAGTCGGCTTATTTCACCATTCCCGGAGTAAATATATAGCTACTTTCAGTTTTCCTGAAAGCTTAAATACCTACCAGCTCTGTTAGGATTTATTTTATACAAAATAAATTATCCTGTTCTGTCTTTGTTAAAGACCCGCCGCTGTATAACACTTTCAAAGTACTCCAGAGTCTGTAATAAGTCTTTCAATCAATCAGATATTTCAAAAACTCTACGCATCTATCCTGAGTAATCAATCTGGTTAAATATTTTACTAAGGAAAGACCTCAGTTAATTTACATTCCTAATGTATATCCAATTTTCTGTTATGGCAAAAATTTAACAAAACCAGCAGTCACATTGTATTAAACCCAGTAAACGACGTAGATATTTATTATAAGCGAAACTAAATTGTTTTCGCACTAAAGAGGGCCAAAAAATTAGCAACATTTGTGATAAATTTTCGTGTCACAGATAAGATAAGTATTGACTAGTTTCCAATGTCCATTCGCTGTCCATCCAAATGTTGCTAAATGTCTTAATGGCAACTAATTGGTATGAAAGACAGATAAACGCTTGGAGCGGTCGTTTACGATAATGTTCTAATTTGTCAATTGCCCCGTTATTTGAAACAGTATTGATAGAGAGATATTATTAATACTTTTACTTATTATTCATTCGTAAACTTCAATTAATTAAACTAAATATAAACAATATCCAAAATTGACAGCCGACCGGTTAAATTTTTACAAGTCAGTAGCATTTCTGACATTTGAAAGGTTAATCTATTACTATCATTAATACTAGTGTGCGACAGCAATTTGACAATTAGCAACCCGTTATTGAGGTAATACTTTTAGGCCACGGCTAGACATTTAGAAATATTTCGAACTAATTTTTTGTTTTAGATTAAAAAATGCAACTTTTCCGCACTAGCCGATTTAAAAAAAAATTCGAAAAAGGAAGTTTCTCACTCCACACTAACAAACAGTTTGAAAATCACTTCAATAATAGTGTTTTAACACTGTTGAGCAATACGTTTGCCACTAATTTCACTAATTCCAGATGAGTAATTTAACTAAGTTTTAAGGTAATTCAAATACTACAACATTAATTCCATTCATTCCGGACAAGTAAGAGACAAGTAAGTGCACATAAATTTTCACCGCGATTTACTCATAGGTTCTGCCGCACATATTTTTTTAATCCTAGCTCGAAAGATTTTGGTAGTTTAGCATTGAAAAACTTGAGCATACCTGTAGTTTAGACCATGTACTGGCGATAGGTATAGATGATCACATTTTTATTATTAATTCCACTAATTCTTAAGCTAATTTTAACACTTAATTAAAATACTTAGCTTTTTTGAGTGTTTTTAATCGTGCATATTTATATGTTGCATAAACCTAAAACAGTTATAGTTCTCAAGGTGTTAGAATAAATTTATTTTAACACTAAAGATTTTAATACTGAGAACACCTGTAAAATAGAATAATAAATTTATTCCAACACCATAAACAATTCTTAAGAATATCACTACGATAACTGTAAATATTATCGAAACGTTTAGATTTATGTAAAATATAAATATAAAAATACACCATTAAAAAACCAAAAAAAAACTAAGTATTTTAATTATGTGTAATAATGGAAAAAGTTTCAATTTTCATAATTCCGACACTAAATCCACCCTGGAGTGTGCACATAATTCATTGAAGTTTACTTACCAGTTGTGCCGTGAATATTTTTTTTTTTATTTTTTTGACTACTTAATTATTTTTTGTAACAAAATTATTGTTGTGTCGACTTGTGCAGTGTAATCCAATATGTTTTAATTAATTATTAGAACAAAGAATGATTAATATGTCTAATTGTGGGTTATCGTACGTTAACCGTGCTTTTATACACAGTCTACGAATTTTTTTGTACCAGAAGAATGGTGGGTAGAATTATGAAAAACAAAAGCTCAAGGCCACGTCTTTTGTTCCCGAGCTGCTTGAGCTTTCCAAGCTCCTTTAGCCACAACCATGGAGGCCCAACATACATACATTAAGTATGCATGCGTGTTGGGATTAAGGATAAGTGGAGTCAGGATAGAATCGGAAGGAACGGAGTTAGTGTTCTGAGGGGGACGACACTACCCCAGAATTCGTCTAAATATCCGTATATGGTGTGAATATACGCAGTGACCATGCCACTATATGTGTATGAGGAAAAACCCCCGTAAAAGCCTCATACAGGGTAGACGGTCACGGGAATCGAACCCATTACCTCCCGAATGCTAAGTAGATCGTGTCACAACAACTCTATCAGCTCGGTATAGAATTATGCCTAGAGTGTGCTGCATAGAAATTAAAAAAAAATATTTTATTGAAAACTATGTTTTTGTAAAGATAAACTAGCTCACCTCGCACGTAGTATGATGACACGTCCACTTTCTTTTATATCTCCGTCCTTGTAATTATAAAAAAGTAAATAATTTTTCTCCATTAACATTGAATATTACCGGCAATCTCCATTTGTTACATGTCGATGGTAATTCAACGGAAATTATATTTACATTAATACTTTTTAAATTTACTTTGTATTAATAAATCAAGGATTCTACTATCAACAACTTATTTGAATTATAGCTAAGCCGAGTTCGATATTACATGTTATTGTGCAAATAACACTTTGTATGAGTCTCCATCTCTCCTAATTTACATCCTGTAGTTCTGTGTATGGTCCTTGTCTAACCAAGGAAGCTAACCGAAAAGGGTAAGTTGTACAAAATGCTTAATGCAGAAAATAGTCGACTACTCTATTCTTTGTGCTTAGTTCACAAAATTTTGTTATTCAAAACATCGCCCTGAGTATACAAGAAAATTGATTCAGAACTGATGTTCACAATATTAACATCCGGCAAAAAGACTTAATTCCCACATCAAATCATAATTTAGTATATTTTATTTATATGAGTACGGTTTACAATTCTTTGTAACCGGATGTTATGTTTAAAAGAATTGCAAATGGTCTACTTTTAAATTAGTTGCATAAATTCTCTATTTCTTATCTATCAACTACTCTCTCGTCCAAATTTATTTTTACCTTTCTTAATTAAATTTACATTACTTTACAATAGAATCGTGTAGTGTATAATTATCCTGCTTTTAAGGATAGCATACGGACAAGCGTTAAATAGAAGAGCACAGTGAAGCGAGCCTACTTGGTTAAATGTGAAGTTCTTCGCCATTGGATACCTTCCTCTGTGTACCTGTTACAATAGTGTAAATAGCGTATATGGAATAAAAAAATTATTATTTATTCGAAATGAAAATATGTTTGGATAACTTCAGGTATACACGATTGTTGAACTATTATGTAATCAAGCTTGCGATGTGCGTTAACTTAGCGCACCCCCTCGCCCCCTGCAAAATTATTCTAAGTGTATTATTAAGTGCTAATTTATTGCTAATTAATTGGAGTTTTTTTCCTTCCCTTTAGCAACAATGCGATTTTAATTGTGAGATGCCAGTTAACATTAAGCTAGAACCCCCACTAATACAAAAATATGTTCCTACACCTCACTAATAAACAAACACACTACAGTTTTTTTGCTAGTTGTTTCATTTTTACTAAAACGATCGCGCCTATAATAAAGTTACTTAATAAGTAATTTATAGATTCTTCGCAAAGTTTCTACTTTTACAACTGTGTTTGAGATTATTTACAATTTTAAAGGTTGCTTCCCAATAATTTACTTAATAAATAAACAATTTACTAAACAATTTCCAACTGGGAGCGCTAGAGTGAAGATTTTTATCATTTTTTTTCCCATTTTAATTGTGTTTCAAAATTATTTATTTCTCCTTGTATGAAATTGATGATTTACTTATGAATAATGCACTTTACATAAAATGACTATTTTTATTTATAGAATTTGTAAATCGATTGAGTATTGACATAACTAAAAAAAAAGAATTAGGATTTGCACATTTTCAGAAAAAATTTAAATAGAATAGTTCTGGGAATAGTTTTATGACTTGTGCGGTTTCTTTGCCTTATTAGAGATTATTAAAGCTGATTATCCAAGCAGCAACGTTCAAAATAATCAATTTCTCTGTAACGGTTCTTCTTAAATACCAAAACTAAGTTTGAATCTTTTCCCAATATGTGCAGTAATTTAATAATGTTCATTTCACTTTATTACTACAGTTTTCATGCATTTCTACAGTGTTGTTATTTTTATAGAAACTAAATAAATTTATTAGAAAATTGTATTACAATTGTAGCAATATGAATGTAGGTAATAAACAATATTTTATTTTATTTGATAAGACGGTAATGCAGTTAGTGAAAATTCATAAGCCATCATAATGTTGGTAAAAACAAGATATTGATGCACAACAGTTATATGTTACACAATCAGATTAACTGAAATATGTATTAACGCTCAAAAAGAAAGTAATTCGGCGTATAAAAGTTTAGTGCAAAACAGTTAACAGAAACTAATTGATTACACGTACTTCATCATGTGTTACGCTACCACCCCCAATTGAAAACTGTTTATTTACTAAAAAAAAAGAAATAAATTTCTAAATGCGAATTAAAAACAATAAATATGAGAAGCAATTTAGCATAAAAAGTCATCAGCAGTCATCGATTACACGTACTTCACTCTTGTATTATACTTGCCCCCCTCCTTAACGTTAACCTAACATTCCCCACCATTAAAGGCGAATTCTGGCAAAACATTTGTAAAGCGATATTAATAAATTAGAACATAATCATACACTATAATCTATTTTGAAATACGGCCGTGAGGGTGCTAGGTTAAAGAACATAAGCGTCTGTATAAACATTTCCATAAGAATGTTAATTACGTGTCTCGTCCAGCGGCCGTATTTTGGAAGCAGATTATCGCAGTGATATGAGGATAAAGATAACAAAACTGCGCATGAGAAAAGTTGAAAATAATTTTCAAATTTGTAGGATAATCACTAGGATGCGTAATAGGGATAAATTAGAAGATTTTCCATAAATGGTGTCAAGTTATGGTACGATGTAAGTTTTCGTATTAGGAATTAATACAGTACAGAAAGCTCCTATCAACGAGAGTAAGTATTGGTTTTGGTTAAAACAATCTGAAGTTATTTTCTTTTTCAAAAAGAGGTTTACGCTTCCCCCACCACTTTATTTCGAGAGCTAGACTAATGAGTCTTAAAACAAAAAATATTATAAAATTTTCGAGAAATTTTAATACCAATACCTTTTAACTTGACACCTTTTACAGAAATAATTAATATTCCAATTTGGTGTATCTATTACCAAGATACGGACGCTCTCCGGCCATAGTGGATCATCCGATACATTATAATAATAGCTTACTCTTTGTACCATTTTAATCCAGAAAAAATTAAGCAAGGTTGACAGTTTTATAGACGCAATCAAATCAAATTTTCCCAAAAAATGTTAAATTTTGCCCCTAAAAGTATCCAAGTTAGATTAACCAAATGTTATCAACCAAACAATAATTATTATTATTAAAAAATTATTCCAATCATTGGTGGAGCTACGGGAATGTGATGGTAGTTGAACTCGTTGAGTAATTCAATTATCTTGTTGTTACTAAAACAATCTATAGAGTTCCAGTACAAATAAAATATTGTGACTGTCAAGCAAAAATTAGAAATAAGCTTTGGGAGGCGCTATAGCGGTGGTAAAGGGAGATTCACTTGACACCTGGAATTATACCTATTATACCTTTGATTATATAATCAAGAGATTATACGCTTTCATTCGGGAGTAAGCACGTTTTTAAAAAAATTTCACTTCCACCCTTTGCCTCATTTAGAAGGGGACGGCTATGGTAGCGAAAAGTTGCTAACAGGAGGTTCACAACATAACGTAGGCGATTATTTGACGCGATTGCAGAGTTTAGAATCCCTACCAAACTATGAAGAGTTACAAGCCCACCAACCTGAGCAAGCTTGGCACTCAAACTGGTGTTTGGAGAACGATTATTGACTGCACATCAATACAAATCCTTAGTTTATAAAGAGCGATCTGAAAACGAACACGGACCAAACTCACGAGTTTTTCTAAATCAGTGCATTAAACCGTAATCTCTGACTAGCTTACTTTTAATAACCGGCAGCAAGAGGAGACAGCACTCGTTAAAAAACCGTTAGGTATAGACCGTAAACGCGCCTTGGTATGGATGCTGGTGGTAAATACTACATGAACACTGATGCCGTTTGAAATCATCAAAAAGCAAAAATCGTTCTTCCCACTCAGGACACCATTCGCAACCAGGTACATAAATATCTATACCCACCCAACTCGTGGGAACACTACGAGTTAAATTATACAAAGAAAAGGGGACCCATCCTCTGAAATGGGAAAAAGCAAAAGACTGGTAAAGGTCGATAGATCTCCCCCTTCCGGTTGAGTCACAGTTCCCTGAACGAACAATACAACGCAACCGTTACTAAAAATAGCAATCTAAAAACATAAACTACAATAACACAGGCACTTTGAAAATTATCTTGCACCAACCTAGTTCCACCTTACAAAATCAATCTTTCTTAGAACACAAGAATGTTACAATCCTTCAACATAAAACGGTAGAACCACGGCACTTTAACGAGAGTGCAATCGAGGATAGAAATAAGAAAACGTTACAAGCAGAGTCCTACAAAAACTACCAACAAACCGAAACTACAAGACACAGCCGCATCTTGCCTAAAATGCACGAAAGTAGAGAAGTTTAGCCCCTTCCAGATTCAAACAGAAATATACACGTACGCCGAGGAACCTGTAATAATATAAAAAATTGGCGACGATGCCCCCCCGTACCGTCAAATTGAAAAACTACAATCAACTACACAAATTGCAGACCTTAGAGGTACTATATAACCAAAAAGCGGAGGTTAAACCAAACGATTGCTTAAGTACAAGCTTGGAAATAAGAAAATCACATCTCCAAACATCCAGTAATGAAGAACTTCTGGAGGCATTAAAACCTCAAGGTGGAGTGGCAGCTGAAAGAATTTTGAATAAACTAGCGTCATTTACGTCGCTGATCTGATGTACCAAATGCCTTTAAGTTAGGATACTCGACAAAGAGGAAACGTGCGAGTGTAGGGAGCAGAAGCACGAAAAATAAATCCAATGCCGTAATCCACCGACTTATATTGACTGCAACGACCAACATAGAACGAAACCAGCTGAGTGTAAAGCACGGAGTTTAGATAAAAGAAATAATCAAATACAAAACGTGAAACAAATAAACATGCATGCAGGCAAAACCAATTATCTCCAGCAATATAAGACGATACTTATCACCCAAGCAGTTGGACATCACCTTCACACGAGATATCTTACGCAACTGAAATACCCCAAATCCAAAGACCCGGGGAATGCGGAAATGTTAGGAAAAAGGTAGTTTATGGCACGCGAGGTTCAACGACCAGTTCAGCCACAAAGCAGAAAGGTTAGCCATTTACCTGGCGAAAGTAAACAGGTCGATAAATTATTTACCTACATTTTTAACAGTTAAAGAGGCAGAGGAAGGTCACAGAGCGAGCATCCAGACGTCAGATTCTCACAACTGCAATGATCCCTTTAGAAAGTTTGAGTAATGCGAAAGAATACCTCTTACAGCTGTACAACCTTATATTTACGAGAGGTATATTCGCCACTAAATAGAAAAATGTCATCGTTATTCAAGTCCCAAATCCAAGAAACAATAGCTTGGATAAAAATAATTACAGCCCATTATCCTAAAAAAGGAAAGCAACGCACTCTACTCTGGAAGCAATCGTTTTCCTGAAAAGCGCTATTCTAGAACCTTTTAGAGAAAGGATGTAGTAGTCGTAAACTTTCGGTTTCGAAAAGGCATACGTGTGCTATAGATTCAATATACTGAAACAACTCAATCAATGGGGACTCCGAGATAATCTGCCCCTAATGATCGAGTTATAGAAGGAATTATATGTGCTGACGACTTAACGATATTGTATCGCCACAATTCAATGGAAGTAATCCAAAGAAACATGCAAAGTGAATTTGACAAAACCCAATGTGTCTATTTCTGTCATCTGTGCGCTAAAGCACAGTGTTGGCCTGGTCCGCAAGGAAATGACATGATGGGTATGTATGTATGAATCACGTTGGTCATCTTTCAGGAGCAGCAAGATCCAAAATGCTTAATTATACACCAATTTCACTGACAGAAAGGTCAAAACTATTTTCTCTGTGGGCAGGAACCAAATTTTAGAATTTCACAGTGATGGCCATCGTGTGTGGTCTGTAACGGGTTAAATATTTATTTGTGTACCAATTACATTGGGAAAACGGTCGAACTATTTTATCGGTGGACAAGAAACAAATTTTATAGTCTCGCAGTGTTGTGTCATCGCTTTGGTTCTGTAATGCCCAAAATATTTATTTATACACCAATTTCATTGAGGTAACGGTCATCACTATTTTCTTGGTAGGCAAAACCAAATGTCATAGTTTCGCAGTGTTGATCATCGCTTTGGGACTGTAATGTCCAAAATCTCATATACACTAATTGAATTGGAAAAACGGTCAAAACTATGTTCTCGGTGGACAAGAACCGAATTTTATAGTTTCAGTATAGGTCAGCGCTTGCGGCCTGTATGCCACAAACATTTATGCATACACCAATTTCATCGTAAAATGGTCAAAAATATTTGCTCAGTTGACAAGAACCAAATTTAATAGTTTCAGTGTTGGTTTGTCGTCTGAACGGCACAATATCTTTATTTGCTCACTAAGTGTCATCTTTTAGAACAGCCAATATACAAAATCTTAGTTTGATAAACAACGTTAGTTGGAAAACGGTCATAACTATTTACTAAATGCGCAAGATCAAAATTTTATGGTTTGCACATCGTTGGAGAAATGGTCCAAACTATTTGACAGACGGGAAAGAACCAAATTTTATGAATTTATCATACTGTTCATCTCTTAGCACCAAAATCTTAATTTATACACCGATCTTATTGGGAAAGCAGTCAAAACTATTTACTTGAAACATACAAACCAAATTAAACAGTTTTCTATGAGTTGGTAATCGCTTGGGCTCTGTAATGTACACAATCTCTACTTATGCTTCAATTTTATTGGTAAAACAATCATTTATGCACAAATTTGATCGACAGAAAGGCCAAAAGATGTTGGTTATCTTTCAGGATCCGTAATGTCCAAAATATTTATTAATATACCAATGTAATTGAGAAACTGACCAAAAACTACTTGCTCAACGAGCAAATCAAAATTTTATGCTTTTACCATGCCAATCATCTTTTAGAACAGCTAATGTCTAAAATCTTTATATACCGATTTCAATGGAAAAACCGGAAAAATCATAAAACAAAATTGTATGGGTTTATCAAGTTAAGTCACCTTATAGAACCGCTAATGTCCTAATGTATACTTTTTTATTTATACTCCAAATTTCACAGTATTGCACATCGTTTGGAACCTGCATATTTTCGTGCAGATTGCAAATATGCATTTCCAGGACCTATACTAATTAGTAATTTATCGCAAGTAATATACGTCAAACGTGAGAGACGATTTCGCCTGTTGAGAGAATTTATTATTATTGTTATATAGGCCGCTCCTGCTATTTTTCGATAAATTGATCTCATATCGAGTTGTCGTGTAGGAGCCATCATTCATTGTCAATTGATGCAACGTTGCTAAAGCCGTACCTTAGAGCATTTGTTCCCAGTACGCGCTCTTCACGGTCATTAGTTCTGCGAACTGCTCCGGTATCTCTACGACGTTGTTGTCTGGGCTCTTCTGTCCAAGCAGATGCATTCCAAGCATCTCGTATCCTTACTATTCATTCCCTTTCAAATTCACTTAACTGGTAAAAATTATTGCGTCTGACATACACGCATTGCAAAATCATCTTGTAAAGGAAGTAAC